>NDXB01017133.1:0-32273 GCA_002631895.1 Agapornis roseicollis
CTGGCCTCCAGCCAGACACTGAGCCATTGACCACAACTCTTTGTGTGCGGCCATCCAACCAGTACAGGGCAGGATGAAGTTCAACTGTCACCTCCAGAGGCATTCAAATGCTATGTGGATTAGCCATAAAATGAAATCCCACACATAGTCATAAGAGCTTAGGAATAATAGATCCAGTGTCTTATACGGATTTATATTTTCTTTACTGTGTCTTTTTCCCTCCCTAATTCTCCATATTGCAAGCCTTCAGCATAAAACACACAAATTAAGTTTAATCTGAAACACAGGAGAAAAAGTATTAAAATCATAATTTCTCAGTGGAACCCACTATAATACAAGCCTTTGGTTTTTCAAAAACAGAGCTAAGCTTTACAGGTGTAGCAGTTTCTGGGGTTCCTTTACTTATAAGAAGTGGAAAACTGATGATTATGCCCACGCTACAGCTCAAAAGTGTACATCACATTGTTATAACAACTGGGAACATAAAGCAAGCATAAACCCAAGAGTTTAACCTCCTCTTCCCCAAAAGAAGCAGAGCTGAGCACTTGCAATTCAGCAACTTGATCACCCTTCTCAAAGACCTGATGGGCCTGTTTTCAGTGACTTCACAGTTGTACCTGAAATGGCACACTTTGCTTTTTCCTACTGCCTCCTCACAGTATCATGGGAATTCTCTTATAGAGTCATGGAATAGTTAGGGTTGGAAAGGACCTTAAGATCATCTAGTTCCAACACCCCTGCCATAAGCAGGGACACCCCACACTAAACCATGCCACCCAAGGCTTTGTCCAACCTGGCCTTAAACACTGCCAGGGATGGAGCACTCACAACTTCCTTGGGCAACCCATTCCAGTGCCTCACCACCCTAACAGGAAANAACACTGCCAGGAGCACTCACAACTTCCGTGGGCAACCCATTCCAGTGCCTCACCACCCTAACAGGAAAGACTAAGCATTCATTGGACAAACAGACTGACATACTTCAGGCTACTTTAGATTAAAAAACCACCCCAAGAACTAATTGGCACACATCATGCCAAAGCAGTGCCAGCAATCTGTATCTAAAAATGAGTCAGTTTATATCTAAATAAATTGCAAGATCAGTTGGGGGCAAATACTTAATTTCATAGAGAAAAGCAAAGCACAGTGCTTCATTCACGTAGACAGCACTACCACTACAAATATTTTGGCTGGCAATGTAATTTAAACAACTAAGAATAGCCTTTCACTGTTTTGCATTAGAATGGAGATTTGGGTGCAAGTCATGTAAATCCAGGCATTAAAAGTTTAAAAAATACCCTACATTGAAGATTGCTTCTGAATCACCAGAATTAGCAATATCATAGCATTTAATTATCTTTAGGGGTGAGTACAGAAAAGATTGTGCTGTTTGAGCACTGAAAGACTTTTGCCTGAATTCCACCCCCTCTTTTTTTTTTTTTTTTTTTTTAAAGGAAGAAACCTAAAATGCTCTGCATACCCTGTTATGTTAAATAATTATGAAACCCAGATAAACACATGCAAATTGGAAACAGTGGATTTATCGTATTATGCTTTTCTCTGTAGTTCCATGAATACATCATACACAAGTGCTTTCCTCTTGAGAAAGGCCACTGACTGAAATTACTAATTCCTTATTCCCTTCCTGAACACTTGTATAATTCACGAAAAGTTATTTCTATCATGCATCAATTCTAAAATTTAAATAATTTGTTTAAATAAGGGAAACATTCCAGCATATTTCCTCCTAAGCCAACTACATTAAGAAATATGTATTACAGAAAAATACAATTAAAAGGAAGTTATAACACATTACTTTGAAAATTAAAAACTAAGGATGAAAACCATCCATATTAACAGTTAAAAGTTGAGAGCATCACAGAAGGTTCTGTAGCAAGCTCAACAGCAAAAAAAATTCCACATTTAAGGGAATTAAGTTCTTCATACAAATGCCAATCACTTACAATTCACAGTTACTTTATACTTAGCCGCTGTATAGTAACTAAACATTTTGACTGCTAATGCACAAACCAGACCAGAATGGAAGGTGAACAAAGAAATGCCCAGCTTTTACACTGTTTTTTAAAAAACATTTTATTTAAAATTCCTACCCAGTTTTAAATTTTTCATACACAAATTTCATTTTCTCCTATTTCATTAGAATTTTCAAGCCTTTCCTCAGTTGTGTTCTTACTGCAATTTTGCTCAGTAGTTACCATAAACCTCTAATTTTAATATAAATTGAACCAGGATTTCAGGTAGGGAAGAATAATGAACACTGGGAATTACTGCTACCCTTCTTCAAAAGTATAATTTACTTCTTCAATTTAGCATCTGTCTATTTTTGTCAGACTGCCAAAGCCTTTTAAAAAAGTGACATGAGAAGGCGAAGCAAAGCAGGGAGAATGAGGTCTTTGTTACATCCATTGCAACTGTAAATTTCAAACATTTTTCTTCTAAGATTTTTTTTACACAACCTGTTATGGCCTATATTATATGACTCCAAGCACCATTGAAAGATAATTTCTTTTGCTACTATTCATATGGACATCTAGTAGATGTTTTTGCAAGTGGAATAACGTGATCTCTTTCCCTAAGGCAAGCCAGACGTGAAAATCAGAGCAAAGCTCAGTTACTTCATTGTTCCCAGAATATACTCTAAGGAATTGCAACACAAGATTCGCAGTCCATCTTTCCATTGTCAAACACGTTCTGCTGTCCTCCTCCCAGTTTCAGATGCCGACACGTAAACAATTCTCCCAGACACACTCAACCATGCAAATACCACTCTGACTGTTGGTCTGCACTTGGGCAGTTTTGCACAAACAGAAAATTAGCAGGCCATGAAGTTAAACGGAAATTGAAATACTTTGAATACATGAAACAACTGCATAGAAACTAAAACAAAGCCAGAATTCCAGCAACAAACACAACACCACTACAGGACCACAATCCTACAAAAAACAAAACAAAACAAAACATACAAAACCAACAAAAAGCAAGTGCCTGAGCAAAACATTTGTATCTGTGTAGTGCACGACCTCTAAATGTAAACTGGTGATGTGTAACCTATTTCATCGAGTCCTTCAAGCACTGGTATCACAAGCCCCGCTTTTTGCCTCAGTGTTCTGCCTTTAATCAGGTTTGCTGCTGCCTTTGGCCAATACCCCCCAAGTTTCTCAGGCTCTCTCCTGGCTGCACTCTGATCATCAGGAAACAGAGACTGTCCAGGCCCTCCTGCTTGCTCCAAAACACACTCCCTGTTTTACAGCATCAGAGGAGAGCTGTAGCCTTTACAACACCCTGCCAGCAGGATATTGGCAACTAATCTTACACCAAAAACCCAAGGCAACATGCACACACCCTAACCAGGAGGAAGATCTAGGGCTCGATAATGCTCTGCAGCCTTTATTATTTCTTTCTAGCCTGTCCTCTCGTTTAGGTCAATTCTCCACACAGAAGCTCTCCTTTCAGTTTTGCAGAATATACTACATTCAAAGACAGGATCTACATGTAACTGGAAGAGTGCTGGTATGTTATTTCAGATAGTTGTGCTAAATGAAAGGATAAATGCCCAATGTGTTCTTCCTTTTGTGTGCCCTTACGAACATGACAACAAAGTTCAGATGTCAGGTATGTGATTCATTTTTCAATATTTTTCCTATATAAAGGTGCAATATAATGGGGTTTTCTAACACTTTCTATCTATATGTGTTCAGAAAGGGATGACCTTGATGTGTCTTGCTCCTAGTTACAAACATGAAGCTAATGCTCACAATGAATAAGTGAAAAGGCAAAGTGTATGAAAGACACATGCAACATTGCAGTAGAGTAAGTAATTTTTATCTACAAATAAAAGACAGACCAGGAGCACAAGATTCTGTTTCTTAACAGGTACAGAAAAATCCTATTCTTCTCAAAGCATAGGAGATTACTCTGCTTTACAACTGAAGTACAGAATTCTGTATTCCAATACTCTGCTTTGTTTGAAGGAGGCTGGGGAGAAAGCAATGAAGAATGGACAGTATGCAAGCAATCTTAAATCAAAATACAGCTTTAAATCTAATTTCAGGTCCATTGAACTTTACATTACAAGCTTAAATAATATTATGTGCACTTACTCCTCCAAGAGCAATTATTTTCTTCTCTTACATTCCAAAACAAAACTTCATTTTTCACATCCATTAAACCGTAACTTATTGCCTAGTGTTTCATTAGCCTGAAGAACATCAAACCCTCAGAGGTTCACTGGTATGAAGAACACACCAAATAATTCATCATATCACTGTAAAGAAGTTCACAAATTGAAGTTGAAAAGCACTGCCAGGCAACTGAACTTATTGAAGAACTAAGTATTCAATTCATGCTCATTTATTTTTGAAGCCCTTATTAAACTAATAAACCAAATAATTCTCACTACTGGACCACTTCCATTCTTTTCTTATGCTTGACACTTTGTCAGATACATTTTTGTTCTGTCCAGAGAGTCAACGCTTCTTACTCGCAGACAGAAGATTCTAAAAAGATTTTGCTGATAGGATGAAAAAGGGTCTGAAGGTTAGATGGTTTATAAAGAACTGACACGATCCTAACCCTCACTCTATAATCTACTTTCACATGTATGTTAATTAGAATTCTAAACATTGCATTTTGTCCTAGATTGCAAATAAAACATTAATATCCTTTATGTCCCAAATACATACTAACCACCTATTAACTTGTTTAAAACATGCAGAAAATTCTAGGGCTGGAGGGAAATGGAAGTAAAAATGCAAGTGTAGAGAGTGCAGTTTTTCTGTTCATAAAAGTTACAAATCTCCAAATAGCATGGCAAACACAAGCTAGTATCCATTTTCCCTACCTTGGAATTGAAATTCATAGCCATGAATGCATGTGAGTCTTGTTATTGGTGTCCAACTCCTCTCAGACACTGAGAAATATTAAGATAAGAGGTCTATGAAATTTCAGTCTGTTACAGCAGGGAACAGCCAGTAAAACTAAACAGTCCACATCTGTGAACCGTGGCTTCCAGGCTTATGTTTCAGGCACAGTGGAGGTCTACAAACGTAATTATCTGTGTTCTTACTGTTACTTTTTAAGGAGGAGATTCCTTTAAGCCCAGTTCCCACTCTTGCAGTCAAGAGCATCAATGCATAAACAATAATATTCACAGAAAAAACATGAAACTACATTAAAACCTACAATAGAGCAATAAATGAAACAACATTAAAATAGAAGAGTCAAAAGTGACAAAGTTGTTGAGGTTTTTAAGAAGAAAAAGTGAACAGCAGCAAATCCTTTATTATTTTATTTATACTATTTCTTCAATATCCAGAACAAAGGACTTCAGTTCTTTCCTCTTTTTCCTTACTGTTCTCCTTGAAGAGCTAGCACACTCCTCCTGTCAAAAACCTCTCAAGGTGTTTCTCATATGGTACTGGAGAGCTAAATTAAACCTTTAATCTATAAATACAATTTAAACATTCATAATTTGAAGGAATGTTTCTCCTTTACTAAAGACTGAAGTGGAAAAAAAAATACAAATTCTACGCTGAGGAAGTCAGCAAGAATGAGTATAAACAAAAGCCCTGGCAGCATTTCTGGCCAGAAGTGGCTATGACAATTAAACTGGTGCAAGAAACTGTCTAGAGTAAAAAAAAATAAAATTGAAAATATTTTGGAAATACATGGCATAACCCTCCCAGTTAAAGCCCCCAGTTGTTACTACAACCCTACATCGCAATCATCTTTATTTTGTATATAACACTACAGCTCATGCTAAAAATAGCTAAAACTATATATTATTTCACAAGAACAAAGCAACATTCCTTATTTTTTGACCTACTCTGCACTCAGATGCTTGTAGCTTAGCCAACCCTCTGCAGCTGCTTCGACACTATGCCAATGCCTCTACTTCCTCAGCCTTTTTAAGCTTAGGAAAGAATCTCTGGAGACCTAAAGAGTATTGCACAAACAATACTGTGTCCTCCAACTGTTGCTAAATACAAAATCCATTTTTGCTTCTTTTGTCCCTCTTGAAGGACAGTGAATGTGTGCTTCAGACTATTTTTGGTTGATGAAATAACATTTTATTTTCCCTCAAAAAAGGGACGGATCAACCTAAAAGAAGCCCATTACAACAGAGTTCAGAAACAGCTCAGGGGATAGGACAGGAGACTGGGAATCAGTAAAGCTGTCTTCCTGGATCAGCCAGGAATCTGTTGTGTGACCTTGAGCAAAGGCAATTCACCTCTTTATTATTCCTCTGCTTTTTGGAGCATACACCTATCCAGGACACAATCAAGACAGAATAATTATGTGCCAAACTCTGTAGGACTATAAAAATCCCACCCAGTTATACACTCTAACTGAGGCTTTTTTTGCTGCCAGTGAACACTAATGATAGTCTTGGGTGCTCTACTGTACAAAAACACCGTCTATACAGCAAGCAAATCAGCTGGAATCTCTAGGCAGTGCTGAAATACAAACAAATACTAACAGGATAGACAGCTTGGCTTACACAATACAGTAGGAAAAAAAAAAAGGAGGACTACTTAAAATAGTAACTCCATATGGTACTGTGCTGATTATTATTTGTCTGATTAAAAAACTACTGCGATTACAAAAAATTAAAGTATACCAAAGCAGAGGTATTTCAGCACTTCCTAAAGAGAATGTTTGTCCCTTATACATTTAAATCTTGTTTTCTAAAGTTATAACTTTCAGTTTTAGGTAAGAACTTAAGTGTTTTTTAAAAACAGTTAAGTTAGTAGGAACCTAGTGTTGACAGATATGTTAGCAACGGTTTCTTTCCCAATACACCCAAGCACATGTCTGTCAAATTTCAGACAATAACTCTGAGGAAATGACTTTAAAGTCCTGAGTAAAAAAATGTTTCTCGATATACCTGAATTCCCCTTTTTTTCTATAAAGTGAGTGGTATCCAGAAACACGCATGCACCAAGAAAATAGCTTCATTTAGAAAAAAAAAAAACAACCTTAGACTTCCTGGATTACAGCATCTGGGCCTTGAAGCAGTCAGGTATTAACTATTTGCCACTGTGAGGAGTAACAGTAGTTCATACAGGCCAAAGTTATTTCCACACCAACATCCTGAGAGTGAGTAACTTTTTGTTGACGGTGCCAACTGAAGCTTCTCTTCCTATCAGACAGCCCAGACATTTCCACCCTTGCCTTGTGCTGACATAAATGTTCCAGGTAATGAGGAAACAGACCAGACTGACACCCTTCTCAGGAAAAAATGAACAGCAGAAAACATGTTGGAAAGAGAAGTGAGATGATGGTCTGGTTGTTTTGAAAACCGCTGAGTTTTTATTGTTCCAGTATTTAAAGGGTGGCTACAAAGACTATGAAGTTTCCCTTTTTACAAGGAGTCCCATGGAAAAGATGAGGGGTAATAGGCGCAAGTTAATCCTGGGGAGATTCCTACTGGACACAAAGGTTTTCACAATAAGAACAATCAATCACTGGAATACTCTCCCAAGGGAAGTGGTGGATTCCCCAATACTGGACACTTTTAAGATTCGCTATACAAGGTGCTAGAACATCTAGTCTAGGTTTGCCTAGAAACGTTGCACCAGAGGATCCTTGAGACTCCTCCCAATTCTATGATTCGTTGTTTAGATATGTCTGTTTCTCAGATTATTAATAAATAATCAATCATCAGCTGTAAAGATCCAAAATCATCTTCATTTAAACTGTAAACACAGCTACAAGAGAGAAAAAGACTGAAATATTTTTAGGGAAAATCAGATGCCTCCATTTAATTTGAGACACACCATAGGACTGACTCCAACCTGACAGCATAAGTAGCACTGTGCAGTAACACTGCAAGTTAAATCTATAATCTCAGCAGTATTCTATGTAAAACACTGAGCCTGCAAGAAATCAAATAATTTAATGAAAAACTTTAAAGGAAAGCCACAGATGTTTATAGATAATATGATGAGGTATTACTAAGCAGTACTTGCTGCCCATTTGAATTGAGATGACTGATTTAAGAAACAGTCCAAAGCACCTGAAAATACCTAGCCCTTTGAATGTTTTACTGTTGGACTCCAAAAAATTTTACATACAAAACGCTTTCAAAAAGAAACACAATTCCACTCAGTCTCTTCAAAACATAATTTAATTACGTTTAAATAGGTCAGGTGATTTGCAGATGTATGTGAACTACGTTTACAAACCAAATTCTACCATTACCATCAAAACAACAAAGGAAGTTTTACTTTGCCCCTTTGTTTTGTTGATTTTGTTATACAACAGTGCTCTGGTTCCTAGCTAATGGAAAAATGTGGTGTTAGAGGAGTTGTTGATAGTCAATATAAAATTTGTCTAATCTGGAATTTCCTCTTGTGTCAAGCAAAAATACTTGTTCCAAGATGAATTTACCTAGTAGAACTGAAATCTTGGCGCAAAATGACAGTTAAATTGGAACTGACAGTTGTTATTTTTACATATTCTCCATACTACAGTATATCATTATTATTGATACTTCAATAACTAGATGATTTCTAGGTCTCAGTAAATTATAAAATAATACTATGATTCCATAGGTAAAAAAATAAAATAAAAAAATCCCTACATTGTCAGACTTCCCTTAGCTTTTGTTTTCTTTATTTAAAGCTTGACTACAGAAATTTGGCACCTTTAATCTGCAAGAAAAGTACATCTCCAAGTCAGTCACTCAGGCATTTACTATCAGAAGTCTTTACTTAAAGAGACTGGACAAATCTGTATTTGTTCCCAATGCCTGTATGAGCTGATTAAATCAGCTCCAGCAAACACAGAATGAATCATATGATCCTAATCTGAAAGCCAAACATTCAGTATCATTTTTAAGATGCCACAAACACCTCTGAATTGGAAAAAGATTAATACTCCAGCACTGGAGAGAGCTACAAATGGAGTAAGCACTGAAGCTTACTGACCATCTGAGGAGGAAAACACCAAAATGCCTTCCTCCAAACCTAACTGTTGCATAATAAAGAAGAAATTCTTTACTGTTAGGGTGGTGAGGCACTGGAATGGGTTGCCCAAGGAAGTTGCGAATGCTCCATCCCTGGCAGTGTTCAAGGCCAGGTTGGATGAAGCCTTGCACGGCATGGTTTACTGTGGGGTGCCCCTGTGTATGGCAGGGGTGTTGGAACTAGATGATCTTAAGGTCCTTTCCAACCCTAACTATTCCATGATTCTATGATTCTGTAACAGCTTTCATTAGTTCAGAATCCTTTCCTGTGAACTGATCATTTCCTATTGCCAATGTTCAAGAGTCCTGAGTGTTCCCTTCTACCCCCTGTACATAACAGCCACAACATATAGGTAACAATCGTAACACCAGTGCCTTGCATTCATGGTGAAATGCATCTTCTGGAACACAGCAACAATAGAGCTGTTCAGGGAAGCATCCCCAGAATCAATTTTTACAAATAAAAATGTAACCAACCTTGTTTACTTCCTAGTTAGGCATCAAGCCTGCCTCAGCACTTGACAAAAACTTCAGTGCTCGAACATGGGAGACTCTGGCCAAGGGACCAATCCCTCTGGTCAACAGAAAAACATCTATAGGCTACTACACCTGAGAATGTCATTATACAGGAGGATGTCTTAACTCAGCAGTTTCAGTGATCTCAATTTGGCAAGAAAAAACTATACCCCAGTGTTATAAACCTATAATCAAGAGAGAAGAATCTTTTTTTTTTGGAGAAGGTATTTTTGATGCAGCACTGAATGCTTCATTTTTCTTCCTTTCAGCGCTGCTGCTTTGTCCAACAAAAGCAAATTCTGAGTGACAGAAAAGTACATTTCCCTCTTTGCCCTGCAGCTCACTCTGTGACTGCACAATCAATAGTGAAGCCTGAAATGGGAAGAAAAAAAAACCAAAACTCGACAGTGCAGTGAATGATGAATGCCATACAAAAATGTATGTCCTTGTATGGCCTCAAGCTTCAGAACAAGGAAAGAAGGATCCCTAAAGAAATGCAAATATTCAAGAGACAGACAATACTTTGTTATCAAGATTCTTTTTTTAAGTATCCCTGGTAACTATCCGCACACCACCACTACCATTTTGTAAGTGACACGTTATAAGTAAATTGGGTGAACACAATGAAAATGACCAGCAAGGTCCATCCTGTTGATAAGTATACAAAAATCTGCTTCATAAATCCCCCTCTCTCAGACTGTGACTTACAGATGTTATACAGGTGACAGACTAGCTTTGTATATTATTTCGACTCTGGTAACAGTCCCTCTAGCACTTATTTTTTGCTTGATCTAACAAAGTCGAATGGAAGGACACTGTCAACTGCACTTTGGATTTTAATCAGGTCTCACCCAGACTCAGAGTTGCATCATCTTAATTAAAGGCAGGATTTTAAGCAAGTTAAAGCAGCTTTATACCCTATAGGTAAATCACCCAATCTAATTTACGTGCAGTAATTCTGCACACCAAAGCAAAAATGTCTAACAGAGGCACAAGGTAGGAAATATGGAAACTCCCTGGGTATAAAAGCTTAAACTTAAACCTGGTTTTGGATGAAGTCAGTACCCTAGAAATTTGGGATCTTTGCACTCTGAGAGAGTCATAAGAATTTTTTGTTTCCACACCCAAGTGAAGTTGGATACACAGACACAGCAGAGGATTAAAGAATTCTCCAGCTACAAGAACAGCAGAGATGCGGGTCTGATATGGATCTGAGCTTTAGTTACTGCAGTAGTTGGTGAAAGAACTGAACCTGAACTGGTTCTTCGGGAGAGGCCAGTGAGCAACAACAGACATTTTCACCTGTATATATGAAGCTTGGAAGGCACAATGTGAAAAATTAGAAATACTGGTTCAGGACCATATATTCAGCATGTTAAAGAGACTACAAAAAAAGAAAAGTGGAATATCCATGTCAAAGCTGAAGGGCAGATGGTATTCAGGAGAGTAAACCAAAAGTAAAGCCAGTTATATATTGAAGTGCATCAGTAACATCTTACCAACTAGAAATACAAGATTCCTTGGATACAGCAGAATTAGCTCTGATCATTTAGGGAAACGACAGTTTAAAAAGGTGATATTTACAGTACTAGTAAGGGGTTGGAATAATTGGGTGGGAAATGAATAGAGGTTAATGGAACAAAAAATTTCATCATGTTGGAAACAGTATCTTCACAAATAGACCAAAAAAGCCCAACAGTCTATATTCCTTATAGACAAAGACTGTTCAGTCAAAAAAGCACTGCTCTAAGAAAGAAGCAGTGTTAATTAAAACCTGGTTTTGGATAGTAGGAAGGACTTTACAGAGGAACAGGTCATAAGAAATAAACTAGCATTAAGGTGAGTTAACTTTTTAAATGTTGATGTTAGATGAAAGGATAAACCTGTCAGTAATTGGGTATTTCCTCACCCCTCCCTTCACCCCAAATCAGCAGGACAAAGACAGGAGTACTGGAGAACACAAGAACCTGGATCTGAAGGAGACTTTGTCATTTCTTAAGTCTAAAAAGCACAAAAATCATCTGTCTGTGGTTGGGGGCACAAATAGAAACAGGTGCCCGAAATGAACTATACAAATATACGCCTTAAGAAAATCACCAGGACTGAACAGAAAGCCAACAGAAATACTGAGGGAAGACATGCTAAAACATTTACACCCTGAAAGTCAAGAATTGTTTGTGTAAGAAGAGAACTACTCACACATTTGAATTAGGAAACAGTGACAAAATCATACTTTTTGTTCCACTTTTTAATCAGGGAAAACGAACAATGATACCCCTACCCCACAACAAACAGAAACCAAACCAAGCTAAAAAAAAAAAACCAACCTTCCAAAAACAAACCCCCAAGAACCAGGAAAAGAAGTGCACATTTGTGGCATATAGAAATCAAAGATAATGTAAGGTGAGTATCCAAAGTATGTTTTGCCTCTGTCTCCAAGAAACAATGGATGGGCAAAATCAGAGGCATGGAGAGAAGGGTACCAAGACTGATGAGAAATGCAAATGCCAAAACCTTATGTGAAAGAAATCCATACAGCATGCCATGCTCCACTGTGGGGATGATAATCCAGAAAACTAAAAAAAGCAGCATATTAAAGTAGAAATTAAGTGGACTATGAAATTAGCTTAGTTATATGTTAACATATGACTAGCAAGCAGCAAACAACTGCACTTGTGAAAACAATTCAAATATAGAACACTGAATTTGCCTTAAGTGCCATAAAAAAAGCTTTAGAATGCATTTTGAAAGAAAGAACTGGAGAAAGTAAACAAAGATGAACTATAAAGTTTTATTCAGTATCTGCCTTTGATGAACTGAAAAAAGATGAAGCAAATGCAGCCCACCTTGTCCACCTGGACTTCAGTAAAGAAAATTTGAAAAAGGAACTTCAGTTTATCTGAATCTTTCACTTTTCATATTTAATGTTTCCTTTAATGCAGTTTTATAATAAAGATTTCACATGGTTGGAAAGGATTTGCACTAGACAGTCTGAGTATTAATTAAACCTTAGAATGGTATTCGTATGGCTCTGAAACCAGAAAAAGAAAGCTAACAGTTTTACCTAATTAAGAAATCCTATTGTATTATTTCAGTCACAGGCTCACCAAATTACAACAGCTGGAATGTCTAATATGTACCTTCTAAGAATTGAATCTTTTGCCTCAGGAGACATGAAATCTTTTCAAAAATGCAGCCCCTTTCCCAAAATCTGGAGGAAGAAGATTCTGAAGCCATTACCTGAGTTGTGGCTTTAGACAAACATCCACTGTCACAGAACTAGAACTAAAAAGTAGATACAAACTTACAGAAGCATATGCTGGGGTACTTTTGGTATATTTCATTATCTTGTGCCTGTGTTTGTTTTCAGGTGTGTGTGTGTGTTTCCCAGTCTTTGTAACTGTTTACATCTTTGAGCAAGCAAGCTAGCATACCATGGCCATATGCCACCCTGGAGAGAATGGTGTTATTGTCATTCTTTACTTAACAGAAAAGTGATATTCACATTTTTTAAATTGCTGAGAGTTCATGAAGTTCCACTTCAGAGATATCAAAATGCAAATGATGTATCTGAGGAAGCAGGAATACATCCCTCGTTTCAAGTAACCCAGTCAGTTAACACAGTGTTCTCCTTCATTGCTGAAAGACAGTCAGACCACCCAGCTAACATCTAACAAAAGATGAACTGCTTGTCTTTGAGAGAACCTTTCAGTTCAGAACTTCATGAACACTGAGCATAAACAGACAGCAACAATACCATTGAGATAATAGTTGTTAACTGCAGAAATTCAAAATTCAAGGCTACAAGCCAAGAGGCTCTTGTTTTTATTTCTAGCCACATGATTTTAAATGTTCAGATGCTCAATAACCCAGCTGTGGATACAGAACAAGGACTTAGAGCTGAAACAAAGACTGCCAATTACTCAGAATGGTACTAGCAAGTGTGTAATGCACCCACAGTAGCAACATGACAATGAAAGTTTAAACTCCCACCATTCTTCGTTCCAGGTTTACTCAGGTGAACTAACGATCCGTAAGTAAATGTGCAAAATCAATTACACTGAAGTGACAAACATATTAAGATAGATTCTTTCACCATAAAAGCTACCACACAGATTCCTGCTTCTTGTCCTACCCAGATTTACAGTTCATGTTCACCTGACCTAGTTCAAAATCCCACACTCCTTGCAAAAACCTGCACAGTAATCTTTTTGTGCTCAGGCTTGCCAAAAATCTCTACCTCACCTAAATCACAAGAGCTCACAAGAGCAGAACGAGCTATTAAAATTAAATCATAGAGTTTACTTGTCAGAGAAGAACAGAATGAGAGTGAGATAGCTCTGAAGAGCATAATCCACTACTTTTGCCAACACAATCATATTTTGACCATAGATGTTTTTGCAATTTATTTTTTTAATGCATAAGTCAAAAGCCAATGTAAAGTGCTGTCCTTCTATTTCACAGTCTGCCTCAGTGATTTCTGCCTCAAATTAGTACACTTCTTAAAAGCAGATTACTGATCCTAGATTACTGCTACACTAAAGAACCCTAATTTATTAAAAGGACTGTTATGAAGCAAAGTTGATTTAAACAGAAACATAAATTAGCATCACTGGAAACAGCTATTTAAATCTAATTTTATGCAGAAGCAAAAAATAGATAGATAAAAATATTTTCTCAGATTACTAAGTGATTCATAATACATATGCGTGATATAAACCAAGCCATATATAAGATACACACAATAACAAACCAAGCTATAGACTATAGAATGTGATGGATCCTGTAAGTTACCCCCAAGCCAACAATTATAAAAGTCAGTGTCACTGGCATATAGTAAACAAAATGATAGAGGGAAGTCTAGACTTGATTATAGTCATGTAGAGTTATACTTTTTTTTGCTAAGAGATAAGAATATATTTTTGTGAATTCCTGAAAACCTGGAAGAAAACTCACATATATTCAATAGTAATATTCTTGGTAATAATTAACTTGTATAAAAATAGTAACATTTTCTCTGTAAGAAACTCTCAATAATAATAGTAAAGCTGTACACTTACATACTTTTAGCCAAAAGAACTACCCTCTTCTAAACTGTTTAATTTATAGGAAGCTGATAGTAATCCTCAG
Source organism: Agapornis roseicollis (assembly GCA_002631895.1). NCBI lineage: Eukaryota > Metazoa > Chordata > Aves > Psittaciformes > Psittacidae > Agapornis > Agapornis roseicollis. Next base: position 14,636 of record NDXB01017133.1, read on the forward strand.
ATTAACAGGGGCACGTGATTAAAAAAAGATCAACCAGGAGCAGAGACAGAAAATTGTTAACATTTTGTACTAAAAACTTCACAAGAAAGGATTTCTGCAGCTTTTCAGAAACTCATTCAGAGGATTTAAAAGTTACAATAAGCATACTGATAAGGTATGCAAAATATGAAGGCTATGAAGTCCAACTCCAGTAAAACAAATCTTAAATCACTGAAAGGTGCAAGTGGGAAGATATGTGTCTAAAAGGTGAGGTCTAAAATGTGCAAGCCCTAAAGAAATAAAAAGCCTATGATAGGCCCAGAGGTCAATCTCTTGCAAAGCAGCTTTGGTAGGGGAGACTAGCAATATGGTTTGAAATGAGAAAAATTAGAACTTGAGTGTTGGTGTATGCAGTATGAAAAAGCATGGTGATTAATTACAAAGGTAGGACTCCATGCACTGGAAGGAATCAATTAGTCCTGCTCTGCCCATACACCCTGCAGCTGTACAGTCCACTGCTTACCCTACGTCACCCTGTGCAGTTCCATCACCCAGCAAAGGGCTGGGGAAGGGCACTTTCTGCTGCATTAGGAAACTGGAGAAAATCAGGGACTAGTCCATGAAGCATCAGAACTACAGCATAGGAGAAAAAAGTACCATACAGACAGCTGTGGGAGTGGGTTAGAAAGAAGATCTCTCTCTTTTGGTAGCAGTAAATCTAACAGCAGGCTGTCAGCTGAAGAAACTGCTCACTTACTCTTTCAAACATCTTAGATTTCCCCCAAACCTAATTTCTTTATTATTCTTTTGACACCCATTTTCATATTTAACCTTTGCCAAGGCTTTTGCAAGGGGTTTTACAGGCACTTATTTTGATAGTCTCTCACCAAGCATGAAAGTTGACAGCCAAAACAAAACACAAAGCGCATTTAGGAAGGCTTTTTTTTTCCTAGTACTCCACTTGCTGTCTTACTTTTACATGAAGAAATACGGCTACAATAGCAGTCACTGTTTTAAAACAGCAAGCCATTAAGTACTCATTTCTCAGTATTTTACTTTGCTTCCTCAAAAACACTTCAAAACATCGCTTTTACTTATGGCATTGCTAGATAAAACTAGTAAGAACTTAGAAAAAATGTTTATTATAAATAACTCTAATTTTACTTTCAATAATACATTACATCACGCTACAACCAAAACAATCAGAAACCCTGGCAGTCACATACCAGATACATTAATAGTGGACACCAAATACAGCATAACACATTACCCTAAATATCATCCAACCTTGAAGAACGTCTTCAGGGCAGAAGTGTTAAGATTGCTCTTCTATTAAAGCTTCCAGAGGTGATGGCCAAGATTACAGGACTTCCAACTGTGATTAAATAACTGAAATATGTGTAAGAAGTGATAAGCATCTTGATTGCTTGCTGTAATAGGCCAGCTGCCTCAGTAATATAGGGAATGAAAACAGATGTTTTGCACAAAAGCTCATCCCCTTATGCAAAACATGAATTAAAACCATCTCTAAACTCTTCTAAAATAGCTGCATGTGTAAATCTCATGAGCTCCAAGGAATTTGCTAGACAACTTTATGCCTTCAAATGTCTTGTACAAAATCCATATTTTTTCAGATTATAAGCACATATGCATATGTATACACATGCACAATTACTCATATGCATACATGTTTATATAGATGAGTGTATATATCCACACATGTATATTCTGCCCTTCATTGTCCCAAGAAACTTCAAAGTGTTTCTAAGGTCACTATAACTATGGAGCAATCCAAATCTAATTCAGTTTTATCACTGATGAACAAAGAAAGATGACATAAGCATTAGGTAGCGAAGGAGAATTAGAAACATTAGAAACATTTCTGTAATTGTTTTGTCTCACCAGAGCCAACTATTCCAAATCTGCAAATGGTTTAAAACCAACAAGTCTGTTGCATAATGGCACTGATGCAAGTAAGAAGTAAAACTGACAGTGCAACTCCACAACTCACAAAAGCCATATTATTCTTTGGCCCAAAAGAATCCATTAAAAAAAAAAATGTTCTACCAATTCCATCTTTTTTTTAAAAAAAAAGTAACATGAAATTTAGAATTGAATTATTAAAAAGACAAAATGTATAAAAATAAATTCCGATTAGTGAATTTAAACCCATTTTTAGTTTGTAATAGGAGTGATGCATTCCAGAACAAACCTTTTGACTTCTTTCAGTTTTTGGAAACACTACCAGGTTGTGAAGTAATTTTTTTTCCTCAGCTAAAAATGAATGTGCTGTGAATCATCACAAAAACCATTACACAGCACTTCCTGGGCTCTGTTAATTCCTTTCAGCTGAAGAACTGCAGTTTTCATCCTTTCTGAAGCCACCTTCAGAAGAGTCAAGGCACTTCAAAACATCATTACAGTTAAAGATGCCTTCTATGTATGCTTACCCAGCATTAACATACCACTGTAAATTCACAACTCCTCTAATAAAGCAATTCCCCAGATAAGGCTTTGCTAAATTTGTGCCAGTCTTTTACTACAAAGTATCGGATATCAGAAACAAAGCACTATACAGGAAGAACAAGATTTCCAGGCTGCACTTCAGATTATGAAAGCAAAAAGGGAAAAATGGCACAAAGTATCACACAGAAGATGAAACTGGATTCAGACAGATGAAATGGTTGCCCAAACAGGCATAATTTAAAACCTAACTGCAATATTAGGTAATCATATATATATATATACACATACATACATAAACAAAAACAAAAAACTAAGCTCCAAACAAAACCCAACCCATTAATCTATATAGAAAAATGAAATTTTTCTTCATTGCAACCTTTATTATCAAAATAACTAAAATTTTAACTCATAAAACTAATGCCTTTCCTGAAGGCTTCACATTTTTGCATGAACTATTTTAAACGCTTCCAAACATAGACGAGAGAGTATTTTAAAAGCCCCATCACATTCTGGTTCTTTTCCAACTGTGAAAACCATAAGGAAAGACCCTAAGATGTTCCTGAATTGCCTCTGCTTTCTGCCTACCTTGTTACATCAGACATCAACATGGTCTTACCCCAAAAGCTAATTAAAAAAACATGCAGGAGGAGACCTACATAGTGCTGATCTGGAATTTCTTAGAGGTTTATTTATGGCAGTGTTGCCTACTGCAATCAAATACTTTCCTAAAGGATTTATGTTGGACTACCAATTATCTAGCAAGTGTTCCTTTATCTGACACTGCTCACAAAATACTCTATGGACCTGTATACAACACTGATATAAAGAAAAATAAGGAAGTGGGAAAGATACAGGGAATTTCTGCAAGCAGCTTTTTTCTGTAAAGTGAATCTTGTCCACAACACTTCAAATTGAACACGGTTTGCTCCAATTATGCCATATCTTTTTCTGTATGAAAATGTCACACACTTCAATTTTAAAGAAAAGAAAGTTACTCCTGCTACTATTATTTTAGAAATAAGATTTATAGCCTCTGCTATTACTTGCATTAATACTGATCACAGAGAGCAGTTCAACTCTCGGGGGAGTGGAGGAAAGACTGAATAAAAAGTGAATACTATTGATTCCTCCTACTAATCTCTTTGAAAGTAACATTTTCCAAGGGTAGTTCATACCTACAATGAGCAACTGAGTATTTGGCATCCTGACATACTTAACCCAGAAAAAAAACCAACCCAACTCTGAAATCTATTTCCTGTCTTACCTGCAATCATATAACGTTAACAGTTTGAAGAGTCAGAACTGGGGAAAAAAGGATACTAGGAAAACCATTTTGACATAGAACATGTGTTTAGAAATAAGGACAATTATGGGCCATGAGAAAACTAAACAGAGGTAGAAAATATCTGGAGCTACAAAAGGGAGTTATTTTATGATGATATGTCTTCCATTATGATGATATGTCTTCCATCTTATGATGATATGTTTTCCATTCACTGCCTAGTGAATGGAAAAAATATTAACAAGCAGGCTGATGAATATCTTGCTATTCTGACATGTTAGGTATGTAGAGCCTTCTCAGAGAGCACAGCATGTTACAGCAGAGCTTCTGTATGAGAGATCCATTTTAAATCTTCCCAACTCAAAAATCTCCTGCTGGGAAAAACTGATCTGAAGAACTTAATAAACAGCAAGTTTAATATAAGGTCTCTGAAGTATACTGTTGGTTTTCATACAGAGTAGTAAAATCAAAACAAGACAGACATTAAGCATCAAAGGGAATGAACTCTGCTTGTCACACACAAAATATATGCTTGTTACCTCCCCCTTTCTTCCCACAGGGTGGAAGGGAGGTTTACGTGAAAACACACAGCTCTGCTGAACAGAACATCCATCACACAGAGCTGACCTACCCCACCACAGGATGGTATCAGATACAGTACGGGTTCTCTCCTAAGTACTTAAGTTTCTTTTTGGATGCCAAAGGAGTTATTTCTGGAATTATGAAAATTTTACGAATCTCTTCCCATGACCTTTCTGACATTCTAACTTTGATGAATAGCTCCCACATTAGATTGCTCATTCTGAGAAGGAAATTTCATGTTCCTTTTCCTTAGTGGCAGATAAATTATGGATTGTTCACAGCAATGATTAAACACAGTTTACAAATACACTGGCATAGCAGCCATTTGTTCTTAATTCAAAACCGCCTGACTTTTTTCTGGCATGACCCTTTTCAACTCAACAATGGACCTTGTCAAAATAAACTTTTAGAAGCTGTTCTGTACCATATCTCACTCATGTCATAGGTTCCTGTTCCTAGAGTTACACAGTTATGAACACAGACACTAGGCCCAGAGAAAAATCAAGCTGCAAAAATCAATCACTCCAAAGTCAGCAAATGTCAAAGACATTGTCAGAAACAATGGGCAAGATGCCTGGGAGCCTTGATTTGCCCTTGCCCTATGTACACGCATTATGGTCAAGTTTTTAGTTACAGGATCACATCCTACCTCACCCCACAAGGCTATTTCCTGTCTCAGTTAAAAAGAAGACTCAACACACATTTACTAAGCAAATACTCAATATTTTGTCCTCACCATTTGAAATATACCTTGAGGGTTTCTATACAGAGCACTACTCAAGTCCTTCTACAAAGGTAGACTCCTCAGTTCCTTCCCTGCTGTGGTATTCCCTAAGGCTCATTATCATATCAATTGACTGAGCCTAAGCACTCTCCTCAAAACACATCCCTAAAATTTATAAAGTGTTACCCCAAGATCTGAGGTAAGAGAATCCCAGCAGAGAAAGGCAAAAATTGGTCAAGACTTGTGGGTGCCAAACTGAAACACCCAGCAACATATTTTTCGGACTATGCAGCCTTGCATAGTATTTTCATTACACGTAAAAGTCATATTTTACTTCTACTTAACAGAAAATTACCATGCATTCAATTGCATTTGAGAGCTCACAGCACTTTCCCAAGTCAAATTCCAGGTTCTGAAGTTGAATCAAAATAAAACACAAGTAGTGACTACCTACAGAAATTCTCATTTTAAGTGAATCATCAGAAGGAACCTGGGTAAGGAACACCGTCCAGCTCTCAACACAGCACTGAGCTGTACTCTATAATTAAATTCTAAAACAAAGTCAATGATACGGCTGGTAGTCCCAAGCTTCTCAAATATATACTTGGATGAAAAATACAGGTCACCATACTAAAAATAAAAGGATTACATATGGAGGGCTGAAAGTTTTTTTATGGCAGGAGGGGTGACACGCACGACACAACCAAAACCAAACCACACAACACAGAAAATGCTAGTCATGTATACCAAAATATATATCCTAAAAGCAATTTTGCACCTCAAAGCAACAGCATGCCGAACAGCAACCTGATGAATGAGAACGGAAAATAACACCATATTTGAAGGTCTATTAATACTATGTAGGGCAAATTCCAATAACCCAAAACCTGATGGAAAAGAACAATCTCAATAGGAAGCTGAAAAGTAATTAGGGATTCTGGCCAATGCAATGCTTTTTCAGTGCACACAGTGTGAGAAATGACGAGTACTATGGGCACACACACCCGAGACTAAAACTTAAATATAAAAATATTACTTTTGCAGAATGTTGTCAAAAAACCTTCAGCTAGAAGAGCTCTAGATGCAATTAGCACATCCTAAAAGATAAATGCCAGTCAAAAGTTATTCAAAATCAAAGGGCAAATGTTCTTGCAATCTAGTCCTGATATTGCTTAATGGAAGTTCTGTGCCTCAAATGGTTCCAGAGGCAAAGTTAATTAATAAAAAGCTAAAATAATAATGTTGTTATTAATTAATTTTCAGAATTTTGTAAAATATTTGCATCTTATACAAATAAAATGCAAAAAAAAGGCAACATTTTTATGATAATCCTCAATTTGTGATTTTTGTACCGTATCTACACATTGTATGTAGATGTAGACCAAAGGGCATAGCAGAATTCTCCAGAACAAGAATATATTAAATGTAATTAAGACCAAGAGTAGGGACCTATGTATGCACCGCATGTATACACACATTTTTATTACAGACATGCAACTGTAAAACATGTTATCAACATGGGAAGACAGGATCTATTTTAAGTCAGTGTCACAATGAAGAAATACTTTTTTTATTTCCTTAAAAGGGAGAAGTGAAGTAACCATCAGAACAAAAGTATCACAAAACCTAGTGTCTTCTCTATCCATTAATAGCTTTAAATGAAGATTTCCTTCCAGCAAATGCACTTTAGCCAAGCACAAACTGCATTTCTGTCAGATAAGTCAAAAGCTTCAATATCACGAGAACTAGATGAAAGAATGACCTACAGTATGTAAAGGATGGCAGATTAGATCATTTAATGGTCCCTTCTAGCCACCTGCAAGATCAACAACTGTATCAAAGGAAACCATGCAATAAACACATCATTATAATCAATTAAATCATGCCCACACTCACTAACCTGAGACTCCCTCAAAATCCTCTTTGCCATGGGGAAAGACCACCTTTGGAGATGTTATCCACAAGGTAGAATAGCAAGAATAATCCACTATGCATCCTCCTTCCTTATTCCTCATATTCAATCACAATTTGCTAGGTAGTTCATGTTAGCCTCCCTCACACACACTGCTCTTGTTTAAGAGAGAAATAAATTAAAGATAACCAGGTTTGGAGGTTTTGTAATTACTTGCTCAGTTACAGTATATTCTGTCAGCAGATAACTTAATCTAATATCAAACCAGCAATACTTACCAAAGCAGTAACTGCATCTCGTAACTCCTAAAGCAAAGTCAAGTTACCCTTAAGGAACAAAATAGCACAGAACCTTTGCAGTGAACATAAAAACTGAATTCAAACCTATATCATCATTATGAAAGACATTTATTCTTTCTGGTATTCTCTGTGATACATAGTATTATATAAATATCTCTTAGAGAACAAACTTACACTTCTAAAGAATAAAGTGATCACTTTAAAGAGAAGTTATCATTAGACCTAAAAAGCATTTGAAGTACTTGTGGTCAGGTTCAGAAACGCATTTAAGATGTCTCGCTGAATTTCTACCAACTCCAGCATGAAGCTAGGTATCTAAATACCTCTGTGGACCAGTCTACTTGTACACTAACACCATACAAATCAATTGTATTATGACAAAGTTATAACAGTTTGGTTTTGTTGCTATATAAAACAAAGGAAATAATAGCAGCACAATTTAAGAGATTATTTTTTTCAAATAAAGATCTTATTAATACATCCCAACCAGGAGTTTACATATCTGAAGTTACCAGAAGGATAGTCAATTATGCTAAAAATATGTACAAGCATCCTGTTTAGGCCAAGTGGATGACATGCATTCAATGAAAACATACTTGCTAATTCCTCTGTCCTCTACAGAACTCAATATCATTAAATCCAAGCAGCAGGGAAAAACAGCAACAAAAATCTGTATGATACAGCTTAGCTACCATTTAAGTCAAATTTTAAATACATTTTGCATGCAAGTTCAAAGAGCTCTTGTGGTCCCCTCAAACCAAAAATGTGGCAGTTGGGAGGCATGTGTCTCAGTCAAACACACATGAAAGCACACGCTGCAGACAAAGCATCGCCTGTCTCTGTACAACTCCTATATGGGGAAAATAAAAATAAAACCAGCTAACAAACTCCAAGAAAACACTCCGTGCCAGTCAGCTGCAATAGTTACTGCCTCAGGCTGCAGATTTGGTCTCTGCAACTGCCACAGAATTCCTTGGCCAAACAGGATGGGCAATTACAGAGCTCTCTCACACATTTTATAATAATTTAGAATATATACAAAACACCATCCAAAAGCATACATAGATCTTTTTGAGAAAGAGGCAGGTATTAACCATTACATATGGCCTACTGCTGAGATTTTAACCAATTGCTTCTAAGTATCTCTGTTATTATCTTGCCAGTTAAATAAAAGAATAAAATTTGGGGAACAAAGATGTGAAGAATAAATAAACCCACTGCCTCTGACATATCATTTTCATACAGGAAAAACAATATCACTCTTTCACTGGGATTACATTTCTTTGTTCACAGTCTGCACTTCTAAGATTTTGTGCACATTCTCTTTCCGCTCACGCTGGGCCACAGGCCTAAATTGAGGAAACATGACATTTGGGCTCTTACTTTTCAAAACTCTTTTTTAAAGTCTCAGTACATTATTTACCCTCATAGAAAAGAATTAAATAGTGAGAAATTAAGGAAAACATGCAAAAGCACATTACTTCCATTTTACAGTAAGTATTATTTGTGTATTTTCACCTCACTTGGGAACAATCTGGTACAGTATGTACATATTCACAAAAATCACTCAAAATGCTTTGGTGGCCACTCTACCACACAAGGAACATGAAGAAGAACTGATTTTACAGATGATGCAGAGGAAAAAAGCTTCACTACTTCCCCCTTATAAAGATCTACTTTGCTGAAACAAAAATGCCTAAAAATATTTGGATTTGAGGCCCAAGACAAAAATGTATCATGGGATGTGTAGCAAAATGAAGTCTTACTTTGCTCCACTGCTTTCTTGACAGCGCAACTGTTTCTCATATGCAAACCTCAGCTATTCAAAGGTTTTTTTTCCCCCTACAGAAAAAAGGGCCACCAAAAGGTTACAAAGTAACCTCTTTAAACACCTGTGTTCATCTTCAGCTGTCAATACAAAGAAACTTTCAATAGTCACCATGTGTTTTTAGCTGCACATTTTACATTTTAATACTAAAAAACATAAATATCTTCAGAAGCCACCTTGAGAATAATTCAGTTCCGGTGTCTATATTCATTCTTTAGTCAGGACAGGAACAGTGTGCGTGGTTAAGGCACTACCACCCTGTTGAAAGCAGCAAAGGCAGTTTTCATACTTCAGCTAGAAGCCCCACGTACTATTTACAAAAACCTATTAACATTTGTTTGTTGTGTTCAACAATCAGCCAAAGGGTACAGTTTATGAAAGACAGAGGAAAAAATAGTTCCTAATTTGTCTAGATGCTTTGTTTTTAATCTCAAAAGGGAAAAACATAATAGGAAATGCTGTCAATTCCTATGAGAAGCCTTCAACTTTAAATCACAACTGCAATATCACAACTGCATTTTCCCTCTAGCTACTGCATATCTTCCAATATTATGCTTGTTACATCCTACAACTGGTCTTACTTGTTAACAAAACTGAAAGAGTAAGTGTAACTTAAGAAAATAGATCACTGACTGAACAATGAACACAGCTTTCAAAAATGAGGTTAAACTGTATCTCCAGGCAGCTGCCAATAAAAAAGGCAAAGCACATAATCCTACCCCAAAACGGTATGAATACTTAAATCTGCATACAAAATACATCATACTTCCTATTTAAGTTGAAGAGTTACAAATCATTAGAAGCCCATCATTGCATTTGTTTGAATTTTACTATTCTCAGACAGAACCTGAAAAAGAAACTTTTGTTCAGGCAAACATGTGCTTATACAAATACTGCACTAAATGTACTCTGAAAATTATTATCATCCATCTGGACCACTACTTAACTAATAAGACTTTGCCTAATCTCTCCTACAGATAATTTCATTGAAATATCCTTTCAATAGCCCAAAGACAAAAGTTACTGTCTTTGCTTAAAACAAACAAACAAAAAACCACAACACCCCACCCAAAAAAATCCCCAACAAACCAAACCAAAACAGACACCTTCTTGGAAAAAATGCTTCTTCAGAGTATGTGTGTTATGAGCACACCCCAAAAACCATAATTTGGATTAATTTTTACTTTGATGAGTTGTTCACATCTCTGCTGACCAACAAAAACATTTGCTTTCCCATGCAAGCAGCTACCCAAGAGCAGATTTTAATAATTACAGTATTGAGAAGAACCCTTGGGTTTGGACTCCTGCTCTCTGAAAAACAACACTAAAAGTTGCTCTGTTTACAAAAACTGAAAAAAATTACAACTGCTCCGCAAAATTGCTTTATCCACTCCTTGATCTTTAACTAGACTTGCTTTAACATCCTTCACTCTCCTGACTATGCACTACTGATTAACTCCGGACAGGACTCCACAACCAGATGCCAGGTTCTACAGAGAGCAGTCAAATAAAATATCCCAGAATTAGTTTTCTTTCGTGTTCCAAGGTGTAACCCTTACAGTCAAACCCTCAAAACCACAGTACCATCTATAAACATTTCTACAAATATAGCGAATGTCATTTATAAAGGTCTTATTTCCTGTAGACCTTTCAATGAGTCTGCTGAAAGCATTTCACAAACCCTTTTTCCTCTATAAATGTCTAAATCCCAGCAGGTTATTGGCAGGCCACCAAAAGTAAATCACTGTGCAAATAGCAAGACAGCTAGGGGCTATACGTACAAAGCGCTCAAGCAACTAAGTATTTCTCCCTGCATATACACAAGACCAAAACCTCCTGCTGTTACTGCCATCACAGATGACAAAACACAAGTTGAAGAAGTGCATTTATGATGTCAGATGTCCAGTGCTGTTGAGTGACGGCCAATAAGCCAAAAATTTGTAGGAAATAGATTTACTGCTACTACTGATGAAAGAGGAAGTGGGAAAACGAGATAGTGCTTTGTTTTAGTCACACCAAACCTGAGTTGAAGTTAAGGTGGTGGTCAATGAGAAAATGAACATGAGCTGAAAGTGTGCGCTTGCAGCCCAGAAAGCCAACCGTATCCTGGGCTGCATCAAAAGGAGCATGACCAGCAGGTCCAAGGAGGTGATCCTGCCCCTCTACTCCGCTCTCGGGAGACCTCACCTGGAGTACTGTGTGCAGTTCTGGTGTCCTCAACATAAAAAGGACATGGAGCTGTTAGAACAGGTCCAGAGGAGGGCCACGAATCTGATCAGGGGACTGGGGCATCTCCCATACGAAGACAGGCTGGGAAAGTTGGGGCTGTTCAGCCTGGAGAAGAGAAGGCTGTGTGGAGACCTCATAGCAGCCTTCCAGTATCTGAAGGGGGCCTATAGGGATGCTGGGGAGGGACCCTTCATTAGGGACTGTAGTGACAGGACAAGGGGTAGCGGGTTCAGACTTAAACAGGGGAGGTTTAGATTGGATCTAAGAAAGAAATTCTTTCCTGTTAGGGTGGTGAGGCACTGGAATGGGTTGGCCAAGGAAGTTGTGAGTGCTCCATCCCTGGCAGTGTTCAAGGCTAGATTGGACAATGCCTTTTGTGACATGGTTTAGTGTGAGGTATCCCTGCTTATGGCAGAGGGATTGGAACTAGATGATCTTAAGGTCCTTTCCAACCCTAACTATTCTATGATTCTGTGATACAAAAGTATCAGAGCAAGAGGCTGAGACATCACCAAAGGTCAAGATCTGCACGAGCAGATGTATCTGAATTTCCAACATGAAGATGACAGTGGGCTTTATGTAATTCTGTGTCTTCCATGACTGTATTTACTTCTAGTTGTCTCTGACTCATTAAGATACCTTGGTTGTTCTGTCCAGGTTTAGAAAGGAACTGTTCTCGTAGTCCTTCCCTCCCTTTTCTTTGTATTATCTCAAAAATTGAAAATAGCATGGACAGTGAATTCAGAAGCTGCTGACAAGGCAGACAAAACAGTTCTGAGTTTTTTATTTTATTGTTTTAGTAAACTCTTCTTAGACTCTTAGAAACTTTTTAAAAGAGCCATGGCAGAAATGGAAGATTAATTTATGCTGCTGATATTGTAAATAGTTTGCATGAAAACAATCGATCAGAAGCCAACCTAGTTTTACACTGGCAACAACATTAGATATTGGACATTTGCAGGTAAGATTTTACAGTTGATTTAATATAATCCTCATTATCTGACAGAAAGGAAGGCCCAGATCTATTTAAACAACATCCATACAACATAATCTCACTCAGCTAGCCAAGATCCAAAGTACAAGATCTCCTCAAACCCCACTTACAACACATACAAGACATGATAACATTCCATATTGCAAAAGACATGCAAAGCAGAGCTTGATTCAGATTTCCAGAACACTCTGCAGAGATCCATTCTGTTTAATTTCAAAGTCTTCCATCTTCCACTCTTAAATGCACACAAGAAAACAGTTATACAAGGGAAATCCTTGATTGAACCACCTTACATTTTGCCACATGATACTGGCAATAAATTAGTAGATAACAAATCCCCCAAGAAAGCACAGGAAGGAAGTTTTACTTTGTACTTGCATTATTAACTTGGGAAAAGCAGGGAAAGAAAACCCATGGTCTCTGCAGCAGTCTTTTTATTATCTCAGAAAAATTCTCAGAAGTATTTAATTTGCACTTTTCAGTCATTTCAAGAGGACTATGGTACAGATGAATACCAGAAAAAAATGTGCATTTAAAAAAAAAGTAATAATCTTTGGTAACACACAGAAGTGTAGGATAATGTAAAACATTTAAAGGTAGAAAAGATCCACACAGGATTTCAAAAGAAGGCAAGAAAAGGCAGATGGAACAAATTAATGAACTTCCTCATCAAATGTTTTTGCCTTGAATATGCAGCGATTACTCAGTGTAAACCTAATAAAAAACTTAAAAGTTGCAATGATAAATTATGAAAAGCCAACCACCACATACTGTTAGTTTCAGAACCTTCTGTTTTACATAAAAGGACTCATTCTCTTCTCACAAAATTCTGTAACTGAAATATATCCATGAGTATTATCATATCTTCCAGTGGGAATGAAACTCAAGTGATGCTATATTGTCCCTTTCATAAGAATAAAGACCTAGAGTTAGTTGTGTTGTCGGGTTATTTTTTCAATCAGTGCTTCAGAAACACAAAACAGTCTGGCGCTACTCATTCTTCAGCATCAAACTATGTGCTGTTGGTAAATCTCACACACAAAATCCAAGCATGTTAAGAGCTGTCAAAGCAGGAAGATAAAATAGGTACTCTGATGACAATATTTTTGATCTAAAATGACAGACATAATTCTTTCATTATGAAATGATACAGAAGAAGCCTATTTTCCAATGAATTTTACCAATCACACTATACACACCTGAAGTAGGGACTAAATGTAACATAAATCAATGTGAAAGCACAGCTAACAAAAGAGAATAAACAAAGCTGACTTGAAGTGTACCATAAGAATGTGCTGTAGATCACATGCCTGTCAGAGCTATGATGGTTATTTAAATCTCACAGTACAAAAAAAGAATAGGATTTTACAAACAACTGCCTACTGGTTTAAAGGCACTAAGATACCTAACACAGAGGTCTCTAACACAGGCTGAAGAATTATGGCACTATCCCTTCCATTTGCTAATTCTCAACTATGTCCAAGTGGTAACTACAGTATCAACTGGAATTATATTTGTCACAAAAAATTATAAACTTTTGGAAGGACCCAGCTGAAGGTGGTCATGGTAACACCAAGCACTAATTGGTTTGTTCAGCACAACATCTAGTACACACACTGCCTCAGTAAAGCTTACAATCAATTGCATTACCAAATCTGAAAACAGAAAACAGGTAACATTAGTTTTTGTCCTTACTACAGTATGCCACACTTTAGAGGGGAAAAAAAAACCACAAACAAAACCAAACAAGAAAACTACTAACCAAAGGGAAAACAAAGCAAAACAGGACAAAGACTGAATTAGCTGCAAAGTCCCAGTGTTAGGTCTAAAGTTAACTCATTTTGAGCTCTCACGCATTTAAGAGAGTGCCTCAAAAGCAGTATTTTGAGCAGACACATGGTGAAGTTGTGGAAGAGAAGAATATGTATATTTGAACATACAATCTACAGACAATTAGAGTCTTTGTCCCTACTGAGGCGAAAGCACAATTAGTGTGAAAGCACAGAGTGGGAACATGATACCAGGCAGTTATGGTCCACTCCTATCCCACAGATTTTTAACATTCAACTATGAAAGCTTTACACTTTGGAACTTCTGTTCCCTACAATTCCCATATAGTCCCTTTAACATTAAATGTTAGCCTTTTTGCATAATGTAAAACATTACAGCCACAAATATAAGCAAATAAAGACTAGAATAGCTTGGTATCCACTTATTCAGAGACCTCTTCTCCCAGCTTTGTAACGGTTCACTACAGCTGGGGTCACAGAGAGACATGGGAGCTGACTGCTGCTGAGAGGGTAACTAACACAATGCTCTTCATGAAGAATAAAAACTCACAGTCAAGTCTGACCTGTACAAACTAGCTTGTTCACAATATATTCTGAAGCTAAGCACAGCTTTCTCCTTTACTAACAAAGAAATAGATAAAAAATATGGTTGAGTGGCAAGCAGGCAAGATTCCACATGTTGGTAAACAACTTACAAATTAATTCTAATAAAATGGAGCAGGTCAGCTGTTTGCTTATTAGCTGCTGAAGACTGTCAACAGTAGTAACAGAGAGAACACCTAGCTACAGCAGACAAATGAGATCTCAAAGATGTGCAAAACAACAGGTCAAGAGGTGGTTGTTATCTATCTGAATTACTTATTAGAACACTCAAATTAAACACAGTAATTACAGCCATGCCACAAGATCCAGAAGTGTTCTCTCACCATCACATTGCTCCCACATCAGCTTAAGAGGTTATTTCCCATAAAACCTCGGACAACTTGTCCCAGATATACTTCAACTGTTTGAAAGAACCAAACTCCCCTCCATTTGCCATAGTGGACCAGTCTGTTGTCCTCCCAGTCAATTCAGAACCCTTCTGGCTATTTGTTTGCTAATGTTTTCACTACTTGTCTTTGACTATCTGAAAGTTCCCTTGTTAAATTGAGGTTTTCATTGTTCATTCTAAATCCAAGGTAATGCTGGACTAGTAAACCTCCTTAGACAGGTTAAAAAAAAAAATCATAAATATTAATTCATTAGGCTTCAGAAATTTAGTAATGCAAACAGTAAGAATGGATTCCAGGAGCACTTATTTTATGTAGGCCAAAACAAACATTCATGTTTTCACACACTATTAATTTTTAGTATCTTTCTCACCAGTGCTGCTGAAACTCACTGGGTGGTCATAATACATACTGTAAATTCACGTATTTACTCAACACATCATATGAAAATGCTTTGAAAGTTTTGCATCCTACCCTTGATTTTAGTTCAATATATTTAAAATGCTATTTCTAATAAGGTGACTGTATAATGTTCTCCAGTGGCATTAGATGTCGATAAGCAATAGCCCTTTCCATGTTTATGTAGCAAAGACAGTTGGTAACTGTACACACTACAGTTCCAGGGCTTCCTAGAAACTGTACACTATCTGAGAAAACAGGTAGGCAGAAGCTAAACACCCTTCCTGATTACCTGGTCTCACCTACTTCTAGCCACCCAAGCAGCTGTGGGCATCATCAAGCTGTTTCCATCTGCCACTTTCTTCAAAGGGGAATAAAGAGGCCCAACTCTTCCCTATTGTAATGAGATTAAAAAAAAGATGCCCAGGCCTACAGTACTATTTGTTCCCAAAGAGCTTTCAGGCTTTGCAAGACATGGGCTCATGAATGTCCTTAACAGGCAATAAGCAAATTTTATGTGTACTAGTGGAGTACAATTTTTTCTACTAACACGAAAATACATTGATAACAAGTTGATAAACAGGAACACAGGAAAGAGCACACTTTACAATAAAATTATTTTTTTTGGTATGCAGTAGGACTGCAAAGAACCATCTGGTCAATTTGGTAACCTACTGAATTTTTCATACTTCATTACCTACCTTTCCTAAGACATCAGTGATTATTTAGGTTGATTTCTTCCCACATTAATAGTCTACTATGATAACGAAGCTCTAGATTGTCAGTTTCTTTTAAAACACTTCTATATGAACCATCAATAGCCCTCCCCTTTTCGAAAGCTCAAAAGTCCTTTCTAATATCACTTCCACGTAGCAAGTTACAAACGGATTACGTAACTAAGAATTTAAGTAACTGTTCTAATCATGTTCTGCTCAATATACAGTACACTCTTTCCTCTCCCCACCCTCAAGAGAGCTGCATTATTAATAAAGCCAAGAAAAAGAACGGTGTCAGCTAAAATCCTTCTAATATCTCATAGATATATTCCTGAATATAGGTAGTGGAACCAAGGGAAGATCATGAACCATTTCGGATAAAACTGTCTAGACCACTTTGCAAAAAACTTCTAACAATGTCAATTCCACAATCTTCCTAGGAAATTTATTTCAGTCCTTATCTATCCTTGTGATTGGAAAGGGTTCTTTTTCCTTAATGTCTACTAACCTCTAACCTGAATACTTCCTGCTGCAGCTTAAGAATCAGAAATTCCTGTCACATCCCAAACAATTTGGGGAAGTATTTATTATCATCCTACATACCCAAAGGCAATCACCATAACTCACTCAGCATCATCCTCTCTGGGTAAAAGAAATCCCAACCTTTTTTAAAGTACATGTGGTGGTGAGAGGGAAGGAGAAGGAAGAAATGGAAGAAAATGCCAGTTTTACCAATAGGTTCCCTAATTCTGAGAGATACAAAGGCAAGAAGTTCAGAAAATTGAAATAAAAATTCAAACCAAGATATTTTTCAATTTAACAACCTAATTTACCTATTGTTAGGATAGCAATGCCCAAGAGAAGACAGCACCTTTCATTACATTGCCCTTACACATCACCCCAAGCACAGCCAGGAATTTACAGATGGAGACCACTTCTTCAGTAAAAGCAACAGAAAACCCCACATGTTCAAGTAATCAAACACATGCCAGTTTCGATCTACAGTAACAGTTTACACTGACAATAAATAAGAGCACTTAACAATATTTTGTACACATCATAAGCACTGCCTGTGATCTCTTCCAAACCTACTAAGATTTCACTTCATAAAGATTGTCATTCAAATCTGAAAAGAATAATCTGGTCTCTGCATGGATTCTTAACACCATGTTTGTCATAGGTCAGTGCCACTGAGAAAGGGGACCACTCACACCCAACAGACTGCTCTTTACAGAAACTTTATTGTTCTTTTGCACAACACAGAGCACACACAATTTGTTGAATTGCTATCCCGCATCTAACCAAGCAACACTGCAAGCAGAAATGCACTATCCTGAGGAGTTTCATTTGACTAGGCTACTCTGACTACTGTAGTACAAACTGAAAGCAAGAGTTGCTGAAGAACACTTTAAACCTTAAGCATGTGAAGGGAAAAAAAAAAAAAAAAAA
>NDXB01017133.1:41799-75038 GCA_002631895.1 Agapornis roseicollis
CATCAAAAAAAAAAAAAAGGCGAATGAACAGAACAGTTTGGTTCAAGTTCTGCACAGACTATTTCCCCTTTTCCTTCCAAAGCAAGATAGTTTCTCAGTCATTCAGATCCACTGATAACACTGTTTTGTGTTTTGTACAAAATGCCATTTACAAACTAATAATACAGTGCAGCTATGACAGAAATCACATATCAACAAAGGTATTTTTTTGCACTATTAGTCCAAAGTTGAACATGAATAAAAAGACTACTTCACACAAACTTAAACATGGAACATGATTCCTGAGAATGTATGTGAAAAAAACCCCTAACATCTCCCTTTCAAACAAGTTATGAAAACTTCTGCAGGGTGATGTGAAAAGAGTCCCCGAGACAGTCACATGACAATGACCAGAACTAACAGAAATTAGGTTTTCAATAGTGCAAATCTAGTTAATGTAACTCCCTTAAACGAGTCTCCGGGAGATACATCTTATACCTTAGGCACACACCATTCAGTTAAAGGGGCAAGAGTATCTACTCAGGGAAAGACAAAAGAAAACAGGCATACTATACAGATTATATCAACAATAGAAACCACCTTTAAGTGATAAATTAAGATTTTATCAAACAAGTGTCACAAAATTACAAGTCTAACCTCATGTTGTGGAGAATGAAGACATAGGTAAGTATTATTCATCAGCATTTGTAAATATTTGAAGACATTTATAGATAATAAACAAACTTTGAAAATTTCTTTTTTCCCCACTCCGGAGAAGATATCAAATATCCCAGATGAAATCTACACCTATCTACAAGAACCATGCTGAGCAATGATGAACATAGAAGACCATCACCCAGCAGGCTGTGATGAAATTTCCTCTTTCTCCAAGGGGTCAGAATGACATCAAGCAAAGAAGAGAACAAACATTCACATTTCACTCTGAAGATGTACATGTACCAATGGTCCAAAGCTGCACAGGGATTTCCTCCAGGTCCTGAGAGGACATGGCATCTGAGAAGCCAAGATTGCTTCTTGCACTATTACATTCCCTCTTTTCATTGACCCCCACCTCTGGGAAAAAAAAAAAAAAAAAAAAAAAAAAAAAAAAAAAAAAAAAAAAAAAAAAAAAAACAAAAAAAAAACATAAAGGAAANGAGGACATGGCATCTGAGAAGCCAAGATTGCTTCTTGCACTATTACATTCCCTCTATTCATTGACCCCCACCTCTGGGAAAAAAAAAAAAAAGAAAAAGAAAAAGAGAAAAAGAAAAGAAGTAGAAAACCAAGTAGAACTATAGGGGAGAAAGGAGGAAATTAAAAGACAAAAAATTGTGTTCAAAACTTGTCTTCTCCATGAAACAGCACATAAAGGCCATCAACTAACCTGAATTAAAAACCCCAACCAACCAAACAGAAAACCCAAACCAAAACAACACTGGGAAAAAAGCTCTTTAACATTTATTTTGGAAAACAAGTGAAGTGTTACAAAACCATAAAAAGCCTCTGTAGTTTCAGAACTAAAGAAGGTTTGACTTCCAAAATCAAAAGAGGTAATCCTTACAGAACTTCACCGTGAAAAACTGAAGCACTTAGTCATTATCCATTTCCGCATAAACAGACCTACCCTTGAAAAGTAGAGATGCATGACCTAATATCAAATGTTATTGGTACATCTCTGGGTGAAACAATTCCAATTTATATCATGCAATTCATTCAAAGCAGGTTTAAAAGTTTAAACTGAGGTACCTGCTCAGTGAAGTGCTACTTTAAGTTAGGGTAGTACAAAACTGTACCCTTTTTGGCCAGGGAGAAACTTCAGCAGACATGCACAGATCACTGGGAAACTTAGAAGAGATGGATTAAGTAAGTTTTTTTTTTTTGTGACTGAGGAAAGCCCCTTATCAAAGGAGAAATATATTAGATATACTTTGTACCTGAAAGATATTAGATTCTGCAGCTAACATTTTCAGGGTAATAAAAGTGCAAAGAATAAACAACATCTGGTTGGAATGC
Source organism: Agapornis roseicollis (assembly GCA_002631895.1). Lineage (NCBI taxonomy): Eukaryota > Metazoa > Chordata > Aves > Psittaciformes > Psittacidae > Agapornis > Agapornis roseicollis. The sequence continues at coordinate 43,795 of NDXB01017133.1, forward strand.
ATGCCATCCCTTAGGAATTTACCATATTATTTGGTACTTCTATATAAATTCAATACAAAAAGTAAACCCTGAAAATTAGAATTGCTGCATTTCATGTCTTTTTCACTAAACTGTCAGAGATGTATAATACGGCAAAATGAGAAACAGAAATAGTGCTTTGGTTTAATATTAATGACAGATTTTTTTTAAACAAAGAAAACTAGGGGTTGAGGGGAAACACCTATTCATCAGTGCACTTGCCTACACCACTTGCACTATTAGACAACTACTGCCTTTCCTGTAGAAAAAGACGCAGTTCTCTTGTTAAATGATCATTGCAGTTTATATGCCACAATTTTTGCTTTGAAATCCATTTTGACATCTTCAGCAGGAAATGTTTATAGCAGCCTTTAATATCTGAAGTCACATTGATAGCAGTTCCTGCTAAGGAACTTGTTGTTTAAGGACATCAAAAGATGCAAGTAAGCTACTCGTCCTAAGAGTAGAGGAAGAAAGATAAAGGAGGTTTATCAGATTAAGAACATTCCACCTAGGACTTTACATTAAGAACCCACCTCTTTCAAGAGCACAGAACATTTGCCATAAGATGATAACGATTGTTGATACCACAGTGAAGATGCCCAGCTTATTGACATAAGTGTTTACACAGAGAGGTTTGTCACAGTGAGCAGCGAGTTACACCACTTTGCCATAGTGCATGCTATAGAAGTTCAATATTGAACAATCTACACTGCATCCGATAGTGTGATTCATAAATGTCCTCCAGCCACACTGGTTTTCAGGGTGGGAGGCATGGAGCAGGTTGCCAGTGACTGCAAAAGCAGATAGAAAGCAGTGATTTGTATGCACATGCACATGAACAGTCTCAGTTTAAATAATCTTCCAGCATCCCTTTTTGAAAGACAGTGCAATTACACAAAAATTAAGTGTTAACCAGATCAAAAAAAACCCAAAACCCAAACCCTCCAGTTTCCTGGATCAGTGAAAGTGTCAAATGGTATCAAAAGTGATAGGGCTCTGACTCACATTTACAGAGAAAAAAGCTGCACTGCATCAGCCCTTCCCAGCATCCCACCATCTGCTCCAACCTTCTTTCAGAACCACTCACCCTGTAACTGAGTTGATAGAAGAAAACATGACTGTGCCTGAGTCAATTCAATTCAGTTGGCATCTTCACTTAAACCCACCTTTTATGGGAAGTTTAATTTGCCTGCCTGACCTGAACCAGCTCAGATGCAAACATGTTCTCTCTTGCTACCTGCACCATGAGGTCCAAGAAAAAGGGAGCTGGCACAACAGAAGCAGCGCTCACTCCCAGTAGTAATGCAGCCAAACTCATCTACCACCACTCTGGAACCTGTGAAGCTTGTGCATTCATCTAAGATTTACCATTTAACAACAAGATGTTTGTTTTACATATCCTGCTGTGATAAATATGTCATTCAGCCTCCATTTTGCTTTACTGTAACCTACAAAAATAGTACGCCAAATGACCAAGGGCATAAAGGATTCTTTTCTCTTTTGACTATGCATACCTAGCTGTGTAAAAGCAGTACAAAGTGCCTTAGTTTTGCCTCTCTTTATTGCACCAAAAAAGGACTTAAATTATGTAAATACAGTGGTTGAACTGGCTAAGTACAGCAGTGAGATCTGCCCTTCAGTTATGGATGTTGTCTTTGCTCTGGGGAAAGGAATTTGTTTTCCAAGCTTTCATGCAGCTACTTTTACATGAGCACTGAATAGTTTAAAGAATATATATGTCTGTGTAATCAGGCAAGGCAAAGGAAGAAAGGGAAGTGCAACACAAAGCCAAATTTGCAGGAAAAAAGAAAAAAGGCTAAATATCATAGGGTTACAGTTAGGAAATGTATTTCCAAAATAAAACAACATACCCACATTTTAAAGACAAAGTAAGCAATTTGTGGTGCCTCATCTTGAGCATTTTGAAATAGGCATTTTTAAGAATACCTCAAGCACAGCATCCCTCTTGGGACTCAGGAGTTCTTGCAATAATTCATACTACATTTAATAGATAAGTTACAGAAATAAAATTCTTTGTTATTTCCATTCTCTACCTTTGGAAGGGCAGGGAGGCAGGAATTATAAATATTTTACCTGCTTGAAAGCTCCTAGTTCGTTGTTGTTTTTCTTTTAGGCAAATTCTGGCTTACCTCTTTGAAAATGAAAAAGAACACTGAAATGACAAAAGGGAGAAATGGTGATGTATTTGGAGTATATGAGAGATAAAAGTCAACAGAGAGAAAGGAATAAAACCAACCAACAGTAGGTACTGGAAAACTAGCCAGGAAAAAGCACAGAAGCATAAATACAAAACACTGCAAAGGCATGGCTCAAAGTCAAAAACTATGCAGGTCAAGATGTATGACATATGTTTGCTTTTGGAGAGCTAGGATTTGTTGATTCAGAGAGATGTATTTCTCCCCTGGACAGGATTCCACAGCACATGAGATACAGCTCTGGATGAACAGGTGTCAACAGTAAAATAAAAGAAGGAGGGTGGGGGGGGAATCATGTTGGAAGAACAAATTAAGCCAAAAGGGTAAAAGACAACTGTTTATGTTAGCACGATGCTTTCCCAGGAATTCGCTGTCAAAAGTCCTATCTTTCCTACACCCCCTCTTTGCAGGCTGCAACTGGGGAATGACTCGGGATGTGATGAGTACCTACTTTCCAATTTCCAAAACCAAAGGAATAAAATCATTTATTTCCACTGTAGCAAAAAGACCAAACAATTGCAAGAACAGACAGGATGTCTTTCCTCTTCAATGACAGTTTGACCTTACAGTTCAGACACTTGGAGCACATGCCCATTTAAAAATCATTTTGACCCACCTGTACACAAAGGACTGAAACACATTTCTGTCATTCTGGTGGTTAATGAGGAGCACCATAACCAAGTCAGCCAAATGATGGAAGTGACACTAACTCCTCGAGATGCCATCAACTTATCAATAAATAGTAACTTTAGATTACTACTTAGAAACTGCTTCAAAATAATGCTTTTTAGTCAGAGATTACCTGGTTTCATTCTAAACCTCTTTTCATTGTAAAATCAACAATCTTCTGCCATTCAAACATCACAAATGTGCTCAACACCATTCTCATAGTCTTAGGGTTTGGTTTTTTAATTAGCCTCCAGAGGATGAGTAATAATTTTCCAGTGCAAGTAGTTTTTAAAAAACAAAGTCTACCTTATTATTATAAAAATGAACTATCATTGCCACCCTCTACTCTGATTTTCCTTAAAAGGAGAGCACAAGTAATACAAGAATGATCCAAGACCAGTGTGCATGCACACACACACGCACAGAATTTATATAGTTATATAAAGCTGAAGATTTTTCCCTGCTTGAAGACTGCCAGTTAGAATAAGCACCAATTATATAGAAAAAAAATGCTGCAGCTTGACTAAAGATGTCGTCCATCACTCCAAATAAGCTCAAAGACATGACAGAAGCTGTAGTGTTCAACTTTGGTAGGAACACATAACTCACAGTAGTAATGAAATTGGAAGGTGATGAACTGCTAGAAGCTCATCTTGCTTTAGCAGTTCTGAATCATGCAGCTGCAGAGAACATTTCTCTCTGAAGCAAGCAAGTGTTAAGACATATAAATAAGCTGTAAATTGTAGCTTAATAAGTAAGTTTCACAATCATGATTATAAAACATTACAGTTTTGATCCCACATTTACACTCTGGTATTTGCAGGCAGTCCAGCACTTCCCTCCAGAGGCTCTGCTGAAGGTGATGAGGCTGCACAGACATGCAGATAATAGACCCCACACAAAAGCTTTCCAAAATTAAGCCTAATCATGACACACAGAACAGAGTAGCATGCAGTCCTGATGCAATATTATCAGGTTACACCTTTAATACCCCTTTAAAACCAGGAAAGTAAACATACTTGTAGGATATAGATACCATATTGACAGTTATTTCAGCTACTCAAAGCATGTTCAAGCAGCTTTGTAATGTCTGCACAAGATTTACAGTTAAAATATCACTCTAAAAGTAACCTGAAGCCCACTGAAGACAAGTTTTTGCTGAGCTCACAGATATATTTAGCAAATGGTCACCTGCTGAGCATTTTTACCTTCTTTTACTACTACCAGTATGTTTACATGGTGTGCATTTAACTGGTACCTAAAAAAATTTAGGGTTTGCTAACATCACTGTCATCTTCCTGGAAGACACCAAGTAATGAATGACCTTTTTCATTCAACTGTATCATTCATTAAAGTGAACAGAATTTCTGAAAGCACCACTGAAGCTTACTTATACATTATAGTTTCTAGTCAAGAAAATAGTAAGGAGCTGTAATACATAATTTGCAGATTTTTTTCCTGCCACAAGCCACGCTACTATAGTTTAGAACAGGTAAAATAGCATTAATGCTTTAAAAATAATTCAGTTATTACTATAGCAAGTGTTTTAGCAGTGTGAGCATCTGGGAACTCTGTGCTTCAAACAAAGTAAGTAAGTTGAACCATATTGTTCATATCATGTGCCTAATTCTTTCATGCCATACATATTTCATTTAACCATTCCAACATAAGTGCAAAAATCAGTATATCTGCTGTTACCATGTGTTCACCTTATATAAACAAAAAGCACTCCTGAAGATTCAGAGCAACAGAGAAAAAAGCACTAGGAGGACATCAAAAGCTTCCTTAAAGAAAAACCCAAACTTCCAAAACAGATACAGCTTAAACTAAGACCAAACTCACATACAAGTTATCATTACAAACAGAAAGTAATGCTGTTACCTAGTGGTGGAAAGCTAGGTATATGCAAAACTGCACATGCTAGGTATATGCTCTACTTTTTGGGTTTAGTTTTTTTATTGTGTTTTGGTTTTCATTCTAAGTTGAAACCACGCCTGACTCATGAACGGAAAAAAGATAATGCTTCCCTTGCATTTTCTGTTACAAAAGATTAGTATTTTTGTACCGGCCAGTTTTGATTCTCAGCAGAGTAACTCACAGACAAGAAGCTACATAACTTCCTGACCATCCTAAACCTGCTCTTTTACACTCTTCTTGCAACATCAGCAAGGGCTGGAAACCTGTGGCATGAAAACCCTACAACAATCCACAAACATCAGTTTTCCACAGTGTGATAACCAAAACTGGATCCTATGCCCCCAGCATCTTATCAGATAATATTTTCAATTATATAAACCAACATTAGCTGAATTCAGTCAGCATTCTTCATGGTATCTGGCTGAACATGATTAGTTTCCTTTCAGTTAGAAAACAGGTAACTAGAAAAATATAAGGAAGATACAAAGACTTTAATGTCACTTACTCAAACACAAAGAAGAGTCCACTGGTGACCAAGATGAGCACAAGAGTCAGATAGAAGACTCCAGTCTGTCGAGCCATCATGATCCTCCCATTGCAGAAGAATTTGTTTCTTCCAGGAAAAACCTCCCATTTTCTCTTGGGAACCGATTTCTTTTTCTTATGGGGAGACTCCATGGGAGACGAAGAGCTGTGCGTGCTGATCTGACTGTATTCACAGTCTTTCATGGGCCCACTACTACCTCCAGGAGTCATCAAGAGAGAGTAAAGTGTGGGGAGAACCCCACCAAAAATATATATAATATATAAACACGTGCAGTCTTCCGACCAAGACAGCCCTCTCCACCAGCCCCAGTTAATTAAAAAAAGCAAATAAAAAGATGAAAAAAGAGTCTCTACCAGGCTAGCAATAGGTGTATCATGCAAACACCACTTAACTCCTCCGAAACCAAAGCTGTCACATCAGAAACGCTTGAGAGGGATCCTTCCTTCAGCTTCCTCCATCAGTTACAAAACCACCATGTAAGACAATTCTTTTTAAAACAACTTATCACAAAACAAGAAAAAGGAAATTAAAAAAAGAATTATAAAGCAGTTAGTCTGTCCAAAAATATTAGTCTTTTTTTTTTTTTTCCAAGTTTATTTTCAAATGGGAAGATTGTTCTTTCCTTCCCACGCGCACCCTGAGGGAGCTCTCCGAGGGTCAGAAGGTTGGTCAAGGCAAGATTTAGCAATCGAGTCTAGCATTCATAGAGATTTGTTATAATCCTCCTTCGCGCAGATTTCACTGCTAAAAATGACCATTCCTAAAGCGTTCCCTCAAGAGACGCGCGGAACAGATCAGCAAGGAGGAAAAAACGAAAAAAAAAAAAAAAAAAAGGAGGGGGGGTATGGGGAAGGAGCCAGGCTGCAACTCCAGCTTCCGAGACACTTCAAGCGCTCTTCTCCCTGCAGCCGCAGTTAGTTCTGCACGAACCGGCCGCTGCTCGGCGCAGAGCCGGGGTCGCGGGTCTCCCCACCGCGGGCCCGCCTCCCTGTCACGGCTCCGCCGCAGGCGAGTCTCCCGAGCCCGAGGCAGCGCGGGGCAGAGCCGGTCCCCGATAGACACCAGCACCCGGAGAGCAGGTCTTCATTCTCTGCGCCCTCCCCGCAGAGCCGCTCCCCCGCCTCACGCTCCGCGCCGCCGCGCTTAACCCCCGCCTCCCCTATACAACAGGTCCCCGCCGCCGCCTCATGCTTCCCAGCGCCTCAGCCCCGCCGGGCGGGCGGCCGTGCGGAAGGGACGTTGAGGAAAGAAGAGGGAGGCTTCGCCGCCGGTGGGAGATCTCTGCCGGGACTTCTCCCCCCCGTCACCATCCTCGCCTCCCGCCCCACGGCCGCCGCGGGCAATCGCACTCTGCGGCAGCGCAGGCTCTCGCCCACGGCCCGCGGCGGTGCCGGGTCCCCCCCCGCATCCTGCCCCCGCCCCGGCGCACAGGAGCAGCTTCCCGCCGGCGTCTCTGGTTCGGCTGGGCTTTCGGCTAGAGCAAGGTGAGGAAAACGCCAGGTTCCCCTCCGCGAGCCAGAGAGCTGCGGCTTTCTCTCCCCGCTTTCTCCAAAGCCTCTATCCAGGCTTCTCCCCAGCAGCCAGACCCAGAAGCAGCAGCTGCCGCCTCCTCATCTTCAGGGAGAGGCGGTAACCACCGCAGCGGCGGCCGCCCGCGGGAGGAGCGGGGGGAGGCGGCGAGGGACGGGACCACACAGGCGGGCACCCCCTGCCGCGGTCGGTCCGTCAGTCAGCTGCTTCCTGCCGAGGGGGCAGGCAGGTCACCCGCCTCAGCCCCGCTGGGGACGCCGCGCCGTCGACCCAGCCCGGCCCAGCCTTCCCTCCGGCTGGTGGAGCGTGGCGACAGCACTAACTCTTCCCCATCGCCGCCTCCGCGACTGAGGTAGCGGCCAACCGTGTGAGCACAGGAGTGCCTGCGCTGGAGCCCCGCTCCCGCCGCCTGAGCCCTCGCCGCCCCCGGCACGCGCGCACACAAGCGCGAGCGATGCCTTCCGTCAGCCCCGTGAGCGACTCGATCTAGCGGGACCGGCCTCCCGCCCCGGGCTGGCTCGGCCATGGACGCTCGGGAGCGCCCCTCCGCCCGCTGGGAGTTGTAGTTTCGCTCTCCGGCTTCCGTGAAGCAGCTCCGAAGGCGGGAATGCTCTAGGAGGTACTACAATCCCCAGCATGCCTTGCGAGCTGCCTCGGCGGGAGGGGGTGGTGCAGGCGCGCCGACGGGGCCCGGGGCGAGGTGAGCGCAGAACCGGGCGGGGTTTCCGTGACGGCGGCAGTTGCTGCCGCCAGCGAGCCCGAGGTGTCAGCGGCGGGATCCGCCGTATCCCGACGCAGCCCTGCCGTTCCCTCCCACCTGGCCCCGCGGGCCGGGACGGCCGCGGCCGCAACTTGTGTGTCTGTTAGGGGTAAGGCTACAGCCCCCAGTCTATCCAGCCAGGCTGTGCGTTGCCCTCCGCGGCTCTCTGGTCACCCATCAGAACCACATTTTCCTGTCTCACCCAAAGCCCTCGGCTGCACTGGTCAGACTGGCCAACAGGCGGATGGCCCTGCTAATGCCCATACACGCAAACGTTCCACTGCTTTAGCAGTGGCATGCTCGATTGCAGGCTTGTCCACCAACTCCGATGTGTTTGTACGGACCCGTACTCTGCCCTGACTCCATGAAGCACAGGCCACTAGGGAAACGCTTTTCAGAAATGGAGTCCTGCACTAAGCCGTTATTGCACAGTATTATCCTGGTGCAGAATGGCACTGGTGGCAGGAAGCCCAGGGAGGGCCGGCTTCCTGCAGCTAAGGCAGAATAACTGTTCTTTCTGCCTACTATGGTGTCCTTGTGCATTCAAAGAGCAATCAAGCTGGTGAAGGGTCTAGAGCACAAGTCCTGTAAGGAGCAGCTGAGGGAACTGGGATTGTTTAGGCTGGAGAAAAGGAGACTCATGGGAGACCTTACCACTCTCCACTACCTGAAAGGTGGTTGTAGTGAGGGTAGGGTCGATCTCTTCTCCCATTTAACAAGTGATAGGATCAGAGGAAATGGCCTCAAGTTGTGCCAGGGAAGGTTTAGACAGGATGTCCAATCCAAAGGGCATCCCTAAAGGGCTGTCAAGCACTGGAGCAGGCTGCCCAGGGAAGTGATTGAATCACCATCCCCGGAAGTATTTAAAACGTGTAGATATGTCACTTAGGAACACGGTTTAGTAGTGGACCTAACAGTGCTGGGTTTATAGTTGGATTTGATCTTAGAAGGTCTTTTCCAACCTAAACAATTCTGTGAACTGCTGAAGATAAGCAGCCATGCACAGCTCTAACAAGGGGTGTACTTTGACAGGTTTTACAAAGCTTTGCAGGTTAAGCCAACAAAGAATGGACTAATCTGGGACATGTGGTAGAACTGAATCCTCATTGCAAAAAAACCAAAAGCATACTGAAGAAATTTCTGGAAGAAGTTTAGATATATATTATAGTCAGCCCACATGTCTCATGGTTGAATGTTGTCTTAGCAGAGACACCAGAAACAGTGTGAGGATGCAACTGAGCTCTCATACATAGGCAATATGTTTTCCATTTTCATAATTCCATTTCTAATTTTGGAAGGGAATATTTATCCCTTTAATTTAGTATGACAAGCTAATTATTTATCCCTAAACAGTGCCTGATAACAAAGCAACCATGAAACAGATTGACCAGCACTGGATACTCCCTTTCCTTAGAGGAAGCTAATTACTTTGGTAACCAAATTATACAGAGAAGCCTGGCAGACACTCCTGGTGAGCCTTCAATCCATATTATTGATACACAAGAATCATTTGGAAAATATTATTGCCTCATGGGAAAAAAGAGGGGTGTCTCCCTCTGCAAGGTATAAAGGAGTAGGCCTTTGGCAAATGGGCAGCAGGATGTAAAACCAGTTTCTGATACCATCTCTCATGCAGATGTGTTGGCTTACATTTCCCCCCACATGTATGTAATAGAGGCTGTTGCATTATTCCTTCCCTCATGTAGTACCTGTTTCCAACATTTTGCCTGCTGTCTCATAACTCAGATATCACAGTATTTTTTGTTCTTTGAAATGTTCTTTATAAACAGCTAATAACTTTTAATTCTATCTTCATTAACCCAGCATCAATATGTTCCAGGAGAAGGCTGCTGACAAATTTTTGTGGTTAACTGAGAAGCATTTTTAGTCTTCACTAGGATTTTATTAGCATACTGCTGGAGGTCTTTGGAATCATACTGCCTTCAGCACTTTGACAATATTGATGACTTTATGATGTCGAATGGCACTATTCTTTCCTGAGATTATGAAATATTTTAGACATTTGCAAATAGAGCAGACAGTTTATGTAGAAATGCCATTGTTGGCTTATTTTAAAGGTAGCACTCAGGCTAATTTCAGAAACACTCTACAGAAGCAAACCATTGGTAAACAATACCAGCACCTTGCCTGAGCTGCTGTCTCATTCCAGAGCCTTCCCCTTGGGTTTTAAGATGTTATGGTTGGGAAATAACTTCAGCCATATTAGTTGAGAGGAATACATAGGAATTTGAGGCATGCCTGAAAAAAATAATTCTAAAAGTCATGCTCAGAGAACACACTTTTACCTTCAGTAGTGAATCTGCTTTGATTCCAATAGGATCATCCAATGCCCCACATTGTGCTTTTCACATGACAGCCTGTTGTAGTCCCTAATCACTACCAGTACTGCACTGGAATTTATAGAGTGTTAGTGATGTCCTTTGCAAACATTACAAACACTATCAACACCTCTTTGAAATTGTTTTTAAAATTATTTGGAAACTCCCCTACTAAAAGGGCTTTATACAGCTAATATTTCACACAATTCAACATTGTTCTTGAAAGCATTTGTTATTGTTTATTCACAACACTAATGAAAATTGGTTTGAGGCACTGAATAGATTAAACTGTAGACACAGTAGGAAAAATATTCTCCCTTCATAAAACTTTGTAGCATCATGTGTTATGGTATCTACTCTTGATTTCTTGTTTGTGAGCCAGGTTGATTTCATGGAGTAGATGTATGTGCTGCAGCAACATTACTTAGTTACAAAAAAAAAAAGAATAAGAAAGATTATTTTTTTGTTAAGACAATGTTAACAAAAGAGCTATTGCCACTGAAAGCTGCTCTCTCTGTCTGCAGTGTGGAGGTGTCGTAAGGGCAAGACTTAAAACAACAGGGGACCTAATTTGCTGAGATGACACGTCACCTTACATATATAGAACATCTGTTACCATGCTTCATGGCAGAATCTGCTTGACTGTGCTGGAAGCATTATCAGACAAAATATGTAAGTGATTAAATAAACAAGAACTAACAAACTGTAGCATTTTGGACATACTACACTGCCAAACCAATCGCTTTTTACTTCTATATGAAAAAAGGGGGAAGTGACAGGTATTAAACAGAAAGATCTTCTGATGTTCTTACAGCAGGAGAGAAAGTCAGACCCTGCTGTGGACACATTTGTCTAAGCATGTTTTCTACATGTTTCAGAATGAATTTTGAAAAATAAATATAACTTCAGTGATTATACCATGTCCTGTGAGACACTGAAAGTAGCCTTGCAGGTCCAAACATGCTGAATACTACAGTACATCATACATACCCATTTACAGTGTCAAGAGCACACAGTGCTGAGAGTTTTCTATGTGTTTTCCTGACCATTTTTTTTCCCCTCCTTTTGCTGTTTTTCAGAAGTTGCCTTTCCCTGTACTGTTGCTTGGACAGTGAGCCAATGTTTTAGAGTCTTACCAGCACCAGTTATTCATTTTGTCAAAATACTTTCTTTCCTTAAACAAGGTTTTGGTTAAACTGCAGATTACATTTCATAGAAGTTGGCAGGAAGAATAAGACTGAGATGCACATCAGAAAAACTTTCTAAAGGAATCCAAAAATATAACGAGAGGTTTTCATTATGACAATGTGATCAGTTTAAGCAGGTCCAAAAAGTTTTTAAATGTCTCTTAACTCTTACTTTTGAAAGACCAAGGTGACTAGTCTGTACAGCCTTCCAACAAACTGTAACATACACTACTTCTCTGCAGTAGACAAATTAAGAAGACAAGAGGAAGGAAGAAAGCTTCTTCATGGCAAGCTCTGGAGGCTAGAATCAATTTTGTATTTATATGTATCCACCCCATGTTAAAACCTGGGGTGGATACATCTTGACTGGGGTGATTTTTTTCTGTTTTGAAGCATTAGAAACACAGGTGTTTAGAATTTAATGATCTGAAATAGCTTAACCACATAGTCTGGATTTTTTTTTTGATCATTTTTCAATTTCTGCTTTTTGCTTCTTACCAAAAAGCTTCATTGCTTTGCATAGACATGACAGTCTATGGATATTTTAATTTATTCCAGCAGAATGCAGAATAAAATGAGAATTGTCCTTAAAAATGCAATCAAAACCCAGAAGTTTTGAGACTTGGCCATGTTTCCCTGATCAATGCCTGCTACCAAAGCCAAGGGGAGACTACTTCAAAAATCTTACCATATAAACTGAAAAAAATTAACACAAACATTGTGTGCAGTCATCAGTATGGTATTTTAACCCTATTTAACATTTCTCTTTGTTCTAATTTGAGTGAAGGAAAGAAAAAAGTCTTTCATTCTGGGAAGCTAACACAGAACATGAGCCAACCAAAAGAAAGGGCCAGGAAAGCAACAGTTACATGAGGAAAAACCCCCAATTTTTCCAGTGTCATCAGTCTTGGAGCACATCAAACGTTCCCTTGATGAAGCCAGGAAATGATTCTCCTCAGTCTTACATCATCTATTAGCAAAGTACACAGCTCAAACAGTAGAATGAATTCCAAGTTTGTTTGATGTTTTGTTTCCCTGTGAAGAACCTTGCATTCATCACTGCTTGATGCAAAACATCATCATTTAGTCAGTCAGTACTGTATACTTCAGTGAAGGTCAGATGCCCACGTTACTAATTCTTGATTAACATGGTTCATACAGTTTTTTCCTTATCCCCATTCACCAAACAAGTACTTTTTCTTCAGTAAACTTTCTCTTGAATCCACTTTTTTTTCCCCTCCCCCCATTACATACAGGAAATGAAATTAGCACTTCAGCGAAATAAACATATGACCATGGGTCATACCTATTCATGCACAGCACATCTGCTTTCTGATTGCTAGGCCTCTCCATTGCTAAAATTTCTATTGAGCCAGGCCTCATTCTGTGTTCATCACAATCAATATTAAAACAAGTGTCTGTGTGAGCAGTGGATGAAGTGGAGCTGGATTTCCTTTCCCCATCACAACAACCTTGCTTTTCCCCATGGTCTGCGTGACACTCCCCATATGACAAGCAAATCGCACACTGTAACTAAGTGGAAGCAGTACGCAGGCTGACCAGGGCCAGCTGCCTGCCACCAAATGACCAAAAATGACGTGACACAAAGTGGGTGAGTGGATGAGCAGAGTGAGCAGTCACAAACACCAGGGGAAGAAGGCCTCCTTCTCCTCCCCTCTCCCAGACTAGCAGTGAAGGGTGGCAGTTGTCCTGTCCTCTCCTCTCCCAAGTCTCCTCCACCCTCCCTTGCAGTCTCTCTGCTGCTCATAGGAAGTTTTGCTGGGCTGACTCAGTGCAAAAGTATCAGCACAAATAGAAAACTATTAACTTTTTTTTCTTTTTCCACCAAGTTAATTTTCTGCCACTTTATCACACTGAAATGACTTGGCAAAGGACATGACAAAGCATCCAGGACTGGAACAAAGGAGGGGCAGGAACACATTGCCTCGGCAAAGGGAAGTGAAAGAGGAAAGAGTTTTCCTCTTTATAAATGTATTTAAATTTAAATATAAAATAAAGGGACAGAAAGTAAGACCAAAGGCAGCAGTTGGATCAGTCTAGGCTGCCACTGAACTTCAGGCTCAACCAGATGTGCTCATAGGGGCATCCCATAGGTTCAAGAGCTGGCAAAAAGAGAGGAAACAACAAACAGCTTAAAGACAGAAAAGGAAGGGAGAGCAGGACCTTCACCTCTGGCAGTGGTGGACTGTTAGATAAGCCCAAGCCACCTCATTATGACTTGTTCAGTATAGTAGTACATAATGACCAAGTCCTTTCCACAGCATGGACATTGATTTGTCTGTCTTGCATCAATTTTCAGGAAACTTTCAAGAATTTAATTATACTTGAAACTTCTATTCTTTTGCCTATTCATCTCAGCAAGCTCCATGGTATTCCTCTGGGGAGAGAAGGAAAATCTGACTGACACTTTAAACAATTGCATAAATCTGTTCCCATAGGAAACAAACCAAAAAATAATACACATCTACAAATGGTCCAGCCATTAAAGGGATGCTGTCAACTGCAATAAATTTGATTAACCAATTGAAATGGTAAAAATGTTTTGAGATAGATAGAGCTCTTTAATATGTCCTCTATAAAAGAATACCCCTTTTGCAGGTTTTTCTTTTTCATCCAGCTTTTTACTTGGGGCTATAGAAGGGACTGGACTCCCGACAGAGAAAAGAATAACCACAAATATGCTCCAATTTATCCAATTTACAACCTTCCCCATCCCCACACCTCTGTGTATGTTTCCTGAACACCTATTTCTTTCTCTTCCCTGTTGTCTCAGCAAACAGCCACTTACAGTACTGGGGGAAAGTAGGAACTTGTACTCTGCAGTGGAACACAAGTGATTCCATCTAGCTCATCCAGAAGCGTGACGCTCATTTGGAGAAAAGCCTTCTTTATAATTATAGTTGTGGGCTGTTTCACTGCTCTGAATGATACACTGGGAACATTTACATCAGAACCATCCATAGTTGTCAGGAGAACACATCCATGATGTGTGCTTATATGGATTGACACAAGATATATAATAGTTTTCCTGGAGGAATTGGGCAATTAGAGACTTCTGTAAATCCCAGAGGGGAGCTATCTGCATCATTAAACACTTAACTAGGGCATCTCAAAATGGAGCTAACTGCTTCTGAAAATCTCTTTAATGTTTTGTTGTTAAAATTCAGCATCATTAATGGGGAACATTTAATATTATATCATTTCTTTTCTCTCTTGGCTTAATTTTCTCTCCTGTAGTCCTTTCGCTGCCTTCAACTTGGCTTTGTATCTCTTCCAGACCTGCCATCCCCCCCTGCATATACTTCATTTCAGCAAACAGCAATGTTGGTCATGGGTTTCATACCCACCCTCTTTCCCACCTTCCTACCATAAAACAATGAGCAAAACAAATTAGGGAGAACAGGTCATTTCACACCTCTCAGAGATACTGTTTTCAGGACAGTATGCCCTGACAGACTCAGGGGTGCAGCACTGCAAGGACTGAATTGATTTTGAATTTGGAACCCATCCCCACCAAATCCCTGTTCCCCCAGCCAACAGGATGAAAAAAATATTTCATTTACTTGGTAATTTAGTCCCCATAGGATCTGAATATTCAATGAGCTCTGTATACAAAGGACTAGATGTGACTCATGAATCATATGGCTGACAACACTGCAGTAGAGAAAGGAAGTCTGACAATCAACAGAAACGTGATACTGATCATATACAAATGTGGTCAGAGGCATAAAACAAAAACATTCTTCTGCTATTTTTGTTCATTTGTTTACTATAATTATCATTCCCATAGTTCTGTGAACACTTAAATGGATGGGTTTTGCTCAGAAGCCCATGTCCAACTAGGCATGTGTTTATGGCACCAAAGTTTTAGCTATTACCTCTATGACTAGATGATGCAACATCTGATGGAAATAGAATTTTCACTTAATAAATGTGCATTTCATATGCAGCAATGTGATAGCCCACTTTTAAGCATTTTCAGAAATTTACCTTCTTCAAATATGCCTTAGTGGGCCTCATAAGACATACTTCTGTTTTTTTCCTGTAAGATTATTAGCCATTCATTATTTTAACCAATAATTATTCTTCAAAAAATTCATGCACTTCTTGTAAGAAAAGGTATGGGATTACTTACATGGTTAAGAGATGGTTTTGGCCGAGATTCTGGGAATGACTTGTAAAGGCTTTGGAACATAAGCTTTTTTACAGTAAAATAGGAAAATGAGTTTACAAATCTTAATTTTTATAGAATTATACTAATCTACTCACATAAATTAATTCTGATGAGCAAATGGCAGTCTGCAGTGTAATCACATCTTGAACCAGCAAGACTGTAACCAGGAAATCCATGAAGACCATTCAGAATGCTAAAGAAAATTATTCATGCAATAAATAATATGCAAATATTCGTCTTGGAGGCATTATAGATGGGTATGTTTTATTTGATTAAAAGGAATATAGGTACAGAATACCAGCAGGAAAATAACAGTAAAAAAGAAAGGAGGCTGGGAGAACAATTTATACTCAGACTTGACGTAAAAATAATGAAAGGGGTTTCAAGGGAGATCTACCTAAAGGGGGCCTAAAAGAAATCTTGAGAGGGACTTTTTACAAGGGCATGTATGGATAGGACAAGGCTGAATGGTGTTAAACTAAAACAAGGCAGACATAGATTAGCTTTTAAGAAGCAAATTCTGCGAGGGGGTAAGGCTCTGGCACAGACTGCCCAGAGGAGCTGTGGCTGCCCCATCCCTGGCAGTGTTCAAGGTCAGGTTGGACGGGCTTTGAGCAACCTGTTTGAGTGGAAGGTGTCCCTGCCCATGGCAGTGGTGTTTGTACCAGATTATCTTTAAGGTCTCTTCCAACCCAAACTGTTCTGTGATGCTATGAAAGTATTTACTAGTAACCAGAGTTCCTCCCAGTGTGGAATCCATGTATTTGTACCACAGGTTTGTGTAAGCAGACAGTGGAGAAATCTTTTCACTTTGGCTGTAGTGGGCCACACTCACCCTGGCTTCCTTCCAGCAGAGAACTGCAACTGGACCGTCCTAATTCAGTTGCCTCTCAAGGCAGAGCCCCAGGTGACCCATAACATCAGAAGGAAAGAGGCAAGGAGGGGAATAGTTGTGTGAGGAACTGAGCTTGAAGACCTTCAGTTACTAGTAAGTAGTTTCCCCTTTTAACTCTGGGATAAATATTCCCATGATATTTCAATGTGGAAATTTACAAAGTGGGTTTACATATAGAAGAATGAAGTCTCCAAATACCCATTGTGAAGAGCCCGTGTCTTTCATGCAAACAGCATCAGTCCTGGACACCTCAGAGGTGGTAAATACTTGGTAAAGTTGATGGCTGAAGCTTCAGATAGCTGCTCGGAGCTGGGGAGCAGGGAGAGAGGACATCAACAGAGGAAAATTCTGGCACTCACTGCCCATGGGAGAAGCTGCTGGTGGATTTTTAGGGACACCGTACTCAGAAGGAAAATCTTATACAGGAAATAATCTGTAAAACCTTGCACTTTTCCACTTCTCAAGATAACTAACTGCAACTAGGAAGGATTCCTCCACAGATAAATAGCAACAAAAAGCAAATTACTGGTGGCATGAAGGAGCAGGTCATGGAGATTTATGAGAACCCAGCTTCCGTTTTTTGTGATTCTTACCCAGGCCAACTGGTTCAGACTAGCTTTTGGCATACAGGTCAAAGCAAGGGTTTCCTGGCTGAGTAGCTTCATCCTTTCTTAACACTCAGAGTAGCATATTTTAGTGCAAAATCCATCCTATGCCTTTTCTTTATCTGCATACCACAGCCATGTCTGTTATACATTATGCACAACAGCGATTGTCTGCTCTAACCACAGCACCTAACCACAACACATTGCTCAGACTAAGCCACACCGGTAACCTTGGCATAGCCTACACTGCAAACACACCCCACCTGCCAGGATTCTGCTTTCTGCAGCTGCCACTGTACCTCCTCCTTGTGAAACAGCTCAAGAAATCACAACAGCATCTCAGGCCTCTCCTAAGCCTGCCTAGGCCAGGGAAGCTAGCTGTACATGTCACATCTCAACACCTTGCAGAAACTTCTAGACTTAACATAAAATTGATTTCTTCCCCCAACCCACCTCCCCAGGCAATATATATCCCCATGTAATCTTCTTCAGCAACACTGTGAAAGTACTGTCAGCTCTTTCCCCAGTGGAGACTCCCCACTGAAGGGAACAAAAGGCAGGATTCACATTCACACAGGCTGCATCTACACAGTTCTTGCAAGTACACTAAGAAAAAATATAAGTCAGTCATTGTCAACTCTCCACTCTTCCAGAGTGGGTAGCTGGCACTCTCTCCCCCTCTGCAGCACCTTGCCTTCTGCAAGGCTGGAAAGCTGTGTTTATTTCAGGCACTGCAGCTTTCCAATCTTGGGTGAAGTGCCTGTACCCAGGCAAGCTGTGCACATGCAGTGTTGGGAAGGACTGTGCATTCAGCTTGTGAGCACACCACTGCAGGATACAGAGGACACCAGTTTCCTGTGTTCTGTGAGAATCCCTGTGGCAGGATGCATCTCACAGCATCTCTTTACGAGGGGTCTGGTAAACCTTCCAATGTGGATTAGCCCCATAAGATTATGTCTTTCACTGTATCTATATCCATCTCAGCACTGTTGCTGTCTCCAAACCATCCTGAGCACTGGGATAGCAGGCAAATGTGTGTTAGCACTGCCTCACAAGCACCACCTGTTCTGTAGGGCAAGAAAGGCATTATGTTAATGAATGTTCACTCCAACCAGTGCTCACAGAGCAGAATTTTTCTCTCCAAACATGACCAAAAAAAAAAAAAGCACTGTTTTCCTTCCTTCCTCTGTACCTGCTCAAGAGGACAAAAGCAAGAGTTTCCTCTTCATACAAAAAGACTGAAAAAAACCAGTCTTCCCACTTCCTTTTCCCACCTCCTTTTAAAGTCATGAAAAACACCAGCTGATTTCCCCTCTTCACCAACCTGCCCAAAGGATACAACTGTCCATCTTAACACCTCATAAGCCTAGCTCCTTCCCTGCCCCTGAGAAGCTGGTGGGCTAAGGAATGCAAAGGCCAGTAGCGAGGCCTGTGCCATGAAAGGCTCACACAAGAACAAACCCCAAGCTCTCTCAGGCAGATTGACAGTATCTCACTGCTTTGCTGCCTGCCTTATATCCCCTCCAGACAGAGGCAGCCCACATTCTGTACATCCCTCTCTAGAAGGCCAGCTGATGAGCTGAGCTGAGGAAAATACTTGCCTTCCAAGCCCTTACTCAAAACAGGTGGCAAGAAGAAAACATTAAACAAAAGCATATAGTAAAATACATGTAGATTGGTATGTAAAAATATTTCTGATATGTAGAAGAGTTTACCATTATTAAACACTCAAATTAAATAAAGTGCATACATGTTTAGACTCCATCCAGTGCTGCCATGCAGACCACTTCTGTGGAGAAGCACTGGATTCAATCACCACAAATACGAGATGCTCAAGCTAGAAGTTGATTGTGCTGGTTCTATTACTTGATGGGCTGACACACACCTGCAAGTTCCTCTTGCTGAGCTGAACGCATTTTAAATGTCAGCCATGAATCACAAACCTTCAGCTGGCTGGTAGCATGTGTGCCTCTTTGTTCTACTGAGTGGATTCAGCCAACCTTCCTGGTCTTTCCAGGGGTTCATATACCCTGTAGCAGGGCAAAACATTCATGTCTGCCCACTAGGACATCAGATTAAATAAAATCCACCTGTTATATCTAATTATATATACATTATTATATACAATCTAATATATATGCACATGTACAAACTCTACCCCTCCATATACAAACAGAGAGCAATGGCCCTGTCTGACATCCAACCAGCCAGGCTTTCATGGGGTGGACAGAACGTTCCTATGAGTTACATCCTGACTGAAGGGCTTATAAGATCAGGGCCACAGTTTAAAACAGGTATCAAAGAGTTATAAATTGTGACATAAGAAACAATAATCATATTTTCAGCTCAGCAAATGCTGCAAAGCATTCGGAAACACAGTATTTGTGTTTCTTTATCTGGCTCCTCATTTTATCCACTCTAGCTGTTACTAGCATTAACCTTGTGAGCAAAGCAAAGAGGCCTGGAAAAGAAACTCTGCCAAGGGTCAGGAAAACACACAGCCTTTTTCAGAGAACAAAAAGCACCGTCCAATGAACACAGAAGGAGATGAGATGTCAGTGGTTAGTTTTAAGCTTTATTTCTGCTCTAAAACCAAAGACCTCTTTATAGCCTAATAGAATTATAGACTCGAGTCTACCATTAATAGCATGCATGGCGCCAGTGTAATAAAAAATGGAAATTCAGTGACCAAGAATGATTTATGAAGCTCAGTAATTCATGTCAGAGTTTCCACAACATTGTGCTTCTCAAAAAATCTCAGGTCCAGTAACTAACAGTGCTCAGTTAGACATTGATCCTGTAATGAATGCATGCACTTTACTGATTTTATTTTGGCAATGTTACAAGCATGGAAGCGAGCGAGCGAGAGAACATGTGCAGCAAAATGTTCAGCTACATTTCTAATCTGCTTTGTACTTGGTATCTTTCAGATACTCATTTCATCTTTCCACGCCCCAGGACAAACCGAAGAACACGTAAACTTGTTAAAGAAATGCACATTTTTTAATACTGAGTTCAGCAGAATATGTAATAAATCGATGCAAAGAAGCAAGGATCAGATTTTGGGGTCATTTTAGCAATAGGTTTATTTCAGATCTACAATCATGAATAACAATACTGCATAGAAAATATTAATTAGCCTATTTTTAACTGTTTCCACCTCTGTAGTGCTACACCAAATGAGCTTACCCTCTTCTTTTTTTAACCATTTAGTTAAAACATTTAGTTTTAATGGTTCAGCTCACCTTCAGTCATCAATAGGGAGCTTTGTTACCATGGTGACAGACAGATGGATTAATGCAATGTTTATAGAGATGCAGTAGTGCCAAATTTGATATATACAGTAAACGCTAATGTACTGCATACACAAGAGAGCATGCATGCAGAAAATCTTAGGGGCAGTCTTCCATATGCACCGCGAGCACTTGGACACGGAACTCCCATAATCTTCTGACAGAAAGTGGCCATCTATTACCACTTCATGCCCTTCAAAAATACCTGCTGGAGTCATGGACAGTTGCTCTAGAAACTTCAAACAAGTGTCTAACGAGGCCTGTTAGAAAGGGTTGCTGTCAACACTGATTGTGTCACTACATGGATTAGGTCAGGAAGCTACTGGTCACTTTAGAATGATAATCTATAATCCACTTCTTGAGGTGCAGTCTGACACCTTCAGCTGAGACCTGTACATCTGGCTGTTTATTGTATTAATTGCAGGTCTCACTAGTGAGAAAGAAATGTGAGGTAGACAAAACTCATTGAATTTTTACAGAGTACAGACAGACTGCCTGTCGAGTAATTCTTCTTCAGACTTTCACATTTCCTTCTCTTTCAAACCTTAACAACCCGTTTCTTCCTTGCCCATCTCTCTCCCTTCCATAGAGCTGCTAATGAGCTTTCCTTTTTTCACAGTATTAGCTTAATGGTTTATGTCTCACAAAAAATCCTTAGGTGGCAATGAAATTAATGCAGGAAGAAAATGTGTGAGAGTTACGCTACAAAACCCTGTCAGTTAGACTGGAATTCCCCATGCTCTTAAAACTAAAACATTATGCTAGTTGTTATTTTTTATTATTATTATTTTATTTTACTTTATTCTCTGTGCAATGTTTGAATCATTCTCTCATTGTTGAACATCTTCACTGCAGAAACCGATAAGCTGCTAAACTGACTCGAGTCAGGTGTTTTTAAAAGACAATTTAACCTGCCAACTGAAATTCTGGCACAAACTTTGTGCTCTTAGAGGCATTCTAGATGTGGAATCAGTATTTTATCCAGATCACACTATTAATTTACGTTACAAGAATAATTTAATTAGAAACGTTTTCCATCCATCTACACAAAGTGATAATTATCATTCATCATGAGCCCAATATTCTGCTCTCCTTCCAGGCCTTTTTTAATTGTAATATTAAACCCTAGCAATTAAGCTCTCTGAATGATGGTAAAAAGGGCCTTTGGATATAACTGCACTGGAGCCGGTCAGCAAAAGTATATATCTTGTACCTATGCCAATTAATTTTACGGTTGGATTTCTCAGCAGGTGATGCACTACTGTAAATGAGTCAAGTTCATACTGGCCACCTCCCCACGATGAATGGAACGTGAATCCAATTTCTTCCCTCAGCCACGTGCTCTGCAACACTTGCCACTTGTGGACCCCGAACTGGTGTCACTGGCCACACGAGGAAAGCCAGTAGCACCGGGCAGTGCAGCAGCCCTCCCACCAGCACATGCAATGCACCAGCCTCTGAACATGGCACTTCAGGACTTTCTGGTGGCCAGCGGTATCCCATGCCAGCAGCATGCCCCTCCCCGTCCCACTACTGTGGTGTGAGGGTGTCACATCAGAGCCATGTGCCAAGCTTGAAGTCACCCTTGCACACAAACTAATCAGTGGGATGTCTACCCAGACATGCAGGTCTTGGTCCAACCTCCTTCCTAAAGCAGGCTCAGATGTGAGCTCAGAGCTGCTCACTCAGGGCTTTATCCTCCTCAAGTCTCTTCCTTGAAAGGAAACTGCACAAGCCCTCCAGGCAGCCTGACATGAGCCAGGCCGTCCTCATGGGGACCCACTTGAACTACCAACAGTCATCTACCAGAGCCCACAGCTGGAAACACACAGGATGGACAACGTGATGTATTAGATTGTCACCAAGAGGCCTGCTTTGTCCTGCCAACCATCATTTCAGAGGCTTCCAATTCTGGACGCATTTTCTGTGTGGAAATTCCTCCTTCCAGGCTGTCACCAGGCAGACCACAGTTGATAGATCAGGTCTTCAGAGAGATCCTGCAGATAGATCACTGCAGGATCAGCACTGCTACCTCTGGTTGCAGCATCTGGGCAGGGTGGCTGAGCCTCAAGTACCAGGCCATGTGCTCATGATGCCATGGAAATAATAGTAATTATTTTTTGCTGTTTCTTTTCTGAATTCAGTCAGAAATACATTGTTTGGTGGACCATTTTAAAGGTTTTTCTAATACAGTGTAAGGTAACTACTGAAAGTTGATAGAGTACTATTCTGTAATGAAATACATACTGAACCCATTAAAGACATGGTACCCAGTAAAATTAAAATAGTTCATAAACATATTCGCTAGGTCCCTAAAGACAGTGGTAATACCACAGGAATTGGGGAGGGATCTATGGCTTGCCTGTCTAGTTAATATGGGCAGAGCCGAAGACATATGGGCGTATTTTACTTGCCGAGAGAGTACCGTAAACACTGAGCAGGTAATAAAACCTATAATTTAGTAAAGGATAAGAACAGAAAGCCATCAGATATACGCATATGCAGGAAGACCCTCCATAAATGTTCTTATGTCAGCAGCCCCACATAAATGCCATCCAAGCCATACAACAGCCTTGGTATGTGTTACCAACAGCGCTGACATTTGTAGTGTGCCCCTGAGCAGCCATTAGGTCATCATTCATGAGTGCTAATTTGGGATTTCTAACTGAAACTTGGGCCATTCTGCCAGTGGGACTTCTGCCATTTCCTGAAATGTGGCCAGGCTCTGTCCATAAAAAGCAAGGCTGCTGTGATGTCCGAGCAGCCAGCCAGCATGCTTGGCCTTGTCTTAAGTCACGCCTGATGTGCCCGGCTGAATAACCACATGTAAAAGTGGAATTAAAAATATTCTGCTGCAGTAAGCTCTGGCTTAGAAAGGCAGCTCCTGGGCTGGGAGAGGTGACTGGGAATCTGGAGATCCAGCCCCCAGCTCCTGCCTTTGCCAGAGAACTACAGCAGAACCTTGTGCAAACTGGTCAATTTCCTCATCTTCTCCAGATGGCAAAATACCCCTGCCATAAATGTGTGAAGCCAGCTCAGAAAATGTCTTTGAAGTGCCTCTTGATTCTCTGATGCAAGGTTCTTATTATCACATTTGACAAATGAGTACTGATTTTGTCAGTATTTCTGTGCGTACAGTGTATAAGTCATTTTCAGTGACCAGATTTTTGCTGCAATATGAACTAAGGACTTAACTTGACATGGGAATTTCAGCCACCAGATTTTTTGATGCACAACAGTAACCAGCTTACTGTAAAAGCAGAAACTGAACCAAACCATAGCTGCAGAACACTTGTCCAATTGACCAGAAGATTGTTCGGAAACACATAACCTGTTTCCCCATGCCTGCGCCGGCACACAGCGCTGAGGCTGCACCGGGCTTTCAGGAATATCAAAGCTCCCATAAATACAGGAAATGACCCAGTGAGTCAGGCAGAGTAAAGCTCAGCTCTCCTGGGAGCTGGAGAGCAGATCAACTGCTGCTTTTTCTCTCATTCCAAAACCAGTGTTTGGCTCTTTCCCAAATTCTTTTACATAATCCAGTTCTGTTAGCGAACATGTCAGTTTAACCAGTATTCAAATCAACCTCCTCTATGTTTTGAATGGGATTTTCAAGCTCCAAGCAGGATTCTGCGCCTCAGCTGCCAACTTTTTTTGTGGTGGCACTTGAGACTGTTGGCTATAGAAAATCAGCCAGTTAGGTAGTTTAGTGAATATACCAAATCACTGCATTTATTAGCTCACAGTCAGCTTATAAACTAGCTGCTTCTCCTCTGAAGACCTAAATTGCAAGCTTGGTCCTCAAGTGAAACTTGCCTTGAGTGGAGATGGCCAGGTATCACTGTGCAGTCCTGCATGGAAGAGGAAGGGGAGCAGCAGAGACTCAGGCCAGGACTGAAACGTTTTGCAGCATTATGTCAGGAAGTGTGCACACCATGCTTTTATTTCTTGATAGAGCCACTTATTGGCAGCAATACCATGTGTTTGCAAACATTATAGATCTCACAGGGAGTCACAGAACAATTTGGGTTAGCAGGGACCTTAAAGATGATCTAGTTCCAACCCCCCTGCCATGGGCAGGGACACCTCACACTAAACCATGTCGCCTAAGGCTCTGTCCAACCTCGCCTTGAACATTAACAGGGATGGAGCATTTACCACTTGGTCAGCCTGTTCCAGCTCCTCACCATCCTCATAGTAGAGAATTTCTTCCTAATGTCTAATCTAAATATCCCCTCTTTCAGTTTAAAATTGTTGCCCTTGTCCTGTTATTACATGCCCTTGTGAAAGGCATATTTAAAAGTATATTTATGCAAACTTTTCTTTTGTATTTTTCTTAAATTTCTTTTCTTCCTTCTGCTCTTGCTTATTCTCTTCCCACACTCCTCCCTCACCCATACAGTAAACCTGTATAAACTTCCACAAGAGAAGCACTGTGTCACCTATATTTCATTAAAACCTAGGGGTTGATGTAGAAATCCTAACCATAACTTCAGCATCACTGTGGAGACTTACACATACTTTGAAGCAGAAAATTTTGGTTGCCTCTCACCATCTGCTTTTGGCTCATTGTATTTTTTGTAATAAACTTGGAAGCCCACCATGCACAACTGCTTCTCTGTGAAGCTCAGGGCACCCAGGCTATTGCAGACCCCTACAGAAAGCAAACTTGTACGCAGTGCCTGAGCCTGGTCAGACAAGTACCATCACTTTGTCCAAATTCCAAGCTACAAGAGCACGGACCCATGGTCAAATTAAATGAGTAAGAGTACTTTTCAATTCTACTATTGCCTATATAACCTACTTAGTTGCATACACATTTTCATGCCCTACTTTTATGAGGATTTGGATGTTTGATATCAGAATCATTTAAATCTTTCTTTCAAACAAATGTGTACACTTTTAGGGAAAACATAACTGGATTACAGAAGATAACTGGTTAATTCTGAGTAGCCATAAGTAGATGAGTACATTGCACATGTTTTGTAACAGTGACAGAGAAGGAGTAATGACAGAAAATGCAAGGCTTTTGGGGGAGGTATTCAGAAAAGGAGAGAAAGTGTTACATTATATTCAATTATACAACAAGAAGAGATTAATATTGTAACCTAAATTGACTCAATTCTGCTGAACATTTTTTTTTTTTCAAGTAGGACAATTTATTTTGCAATACTAAGAATTTCAAGTTACTCAGTAAGAGTGGATTTCATGGGGTTTACGCCCTACTTTTAAGTCTCTGTCAATGATTAATACAAACAGATCTTATCTGACTCTCAGATTCTTGTCATTGTTCAAACCAGGATTAAATAACATCATTGTACCCTTTTCTTTCTTTCTAGTTCTGGAGAAGATTTGAAAGAAAGTGATGTCTTGATTGAAATGAACTAAAAAAAACTATCCTGAGAAGATAAACTCCAGAATTTTATCATCAAAGACATAAAAAATAGGTTATTATCTCGCACAGCTCAAGGATTCTTCTAGCAGATGCAACGGTGATCTTGACACAATTTACAATCAAAACTACACGTGCTGCTGGTTACTTTCACACATACTGGTAACATTTAAATACTTCATATCATCATATGCACTTCTGCATGAAGATAAAAAGTAATTTCATCTTTTAATATTATCACTGTGCATTTTTTCTATGACCACCTTTTCTAAGCTTTTCCAGGAGGTTTTATTATTATTTGTGACAAAGTCTAATGCTATTCCAAAACACACAGAGGATTTTGGGGTGCTTTTGCCAAAGGAGGAAAGAAGGCTAGGAATCATTTAGGTGCTGTCCAGATGAGAAAAAAGGAGTCAGTGCTGATGACAGCAGAGATAACACCTTCTTTTGCAATAACTGCTTCTTAACTGTGTAAGATTTTGTTTAACTGACACAGGACACAGACTATTAGGAAACAGCTTTGGATTGGTTTTCACAAGTACAGTCAACAGGAAGTTTCCCAAAATACTGAATTTTTGCCTAGCAACCCATGCCCCTATAATCAGCCCCTTAGATACAGACTATAAATGATGATGAAAAGATACAAAGGAAGCTGGGGAAGAAACACCTGGTTTGGATTTATTTACATTCTTCGCTTGCTGTTGAAGTACTGACTGTTATAAATAAAAATATACTTTACCTGTCTGTCCTGATCAGTTAGCATATTATTTGATAAAGGAACAGATCCAATAGAGTGATAGGTAACTGCACAGCAATTTATATCCATCAGAAACAATTGAGAATTACTGTGGACAGACATGGCGGAAAAAAGGAACAGACGGTTCACATAATGTTACTTTAGGATTCCATGCAGACAGAATTTAGACGTATATGAAAAACTATTTACATAACTTGGGAAAATGAGAATTTTAAACTAAAATAGGTCCTTTAGAGCAACACCACTTGTGGGAATACAGCTTAGTAAAACTCACGGGAAGTAAGAATTTGTCACAGCTTTATTTAGTGAAGTCTATAACGTTATCTGTCCCACAGATTTAAACAAAATCCCTCTTACGAGCCCGCGACAAAACCCTTGATTTAAAAGAGGCTTTGACAACTTTTGCCCATTTCCCCTTTGCGCTATTCGGGATCTTGAGGCCACCGGTTGAAGGAGCTGAAATCGCCGGTGCCCGGGCCGCAAGCCGCCGGGGCAGCTCCTTCGCCCTGCGTCGAGGCCACCCCGGTACCGGGCCCCGCCGGCGCCTCCCGGGCTCACAGGTGAGCCGCAGCTGCCTCACCCACGGCCAGCATCGCCATGGGCAGCGCGCCCCTTCCCTGCCGCCTGCTCCCCGCCCTCCCCCGGTCTCGCTGAGGGCGGCAGCACCCGGCCAAGCCCGCCAAGGGTGGCGGCTTCCCAACACCGGCCGCGCGGCCGGGAATGCGAAGCAAGAGGAAGAAAAGAGGCTGCGTGTCCCGGCCAACCTCCGTTTCCTTCCGGGTTGCCGCGCGCAACCTCCTCCTCGTCCTCCCGCTCCCTGTGCCATGAGGGCGGCTGCCTGCAGGGACGCCCCGGAGGGCCCGCTCGACCCAGGGCGTGAGCTGCCCTTGTCCCCGCGGGGCGGGAGCCATGCGGCGTCCCAGGACAAGCTCTTCTTAATCAAAGGTGCAGAAAGCGCTCTTCGTCTCCCCCGCTATGCCTGCACGAGTCAGGGACGAGCAGCAGCGGGTGCGGGAGCCCCGTGTGGACCATGCAGTGCTGCTTGTCCCGGCCGGTCGTGCCTCAGGGACAGCCCAGGCGGCGGCCGGGAGAAGGGCGTTTCCCTGCCTTGGCCAATACGTCTGGGCGCAGTGAAGAAGCCCTTAGAACGCCGCCCGCCTTTTCCCTCCCTTTCAGCGGTAGTGGCGCCTGTCGCCCCTCAGCCTCCCGCCCCGACACGGGGACCGGACACGGGGCGACAAAGCGCTGCTGGGAGGGATCCGGGGAACCCGAGGCGCGTGGGCAGAGTACAGGCCGGGGTCGGCAGCCACGGAGGGGAGCTGCCTGCCTCCCTCGCCCTGCAGTGCTGCGGTGGGGGCTGAGGGCGGTGGTTGTCGGGATGCCCGAGGGGGTAGGACCCGTTGGGAAAGAGGCGGCCCGTACGGGTGACAGGCAGCGCTGCGGGCCCCGCAAAGCAAACGAGCGGGTCTCCCGGGCTGGGCCCCAGCGGGGCGGCTGAGGCGGGGGCGCAGCCCGAGTCCCCGCGGTCGCACGCACCTGTGGAAGGCGGCAGCGGGCGCAGCGGCACTCACCGCCGCCGTCATCGCCGGCTGCTCGAGGGGCTCTGCGCGGCCTGCCCGCGCCCCCTGGCGGAGCGGAGGCCGGAGCGCGTGCGGTCCTGCTGCTCCCAGGCAGAATTGGTGCGGAGCACAGCAAGGATCTCAAGCGCAGTTAACAGCACAAGTGTTAAATAGTGCAGCCTCACACAAACATGTCTGCTTCTTGCTTCCTATTCAGGCCGGCTTTGTAATTACCTGACTGGTGTTAGGAAAGGGAACAGGCTGGGTACCAGTAGTTACAAAGAAAGAACCTGTACACCACCACCTCCCCCCCCCCAGTTTTTTCAGTTGTGCTGTGACTCAGATGGGTTTGTGCAGTGCACTCAGTCTTTGTAACAAGACTTTTTCTTAAAAGTGGGCAGCTACCTGTGCCTGTGGCACAAGAACTAGGGATCAAAGGTCCCCAAATGACTTTGAAAGCACGCTGAAAGAATGGGTAAGAGAGGAATCGTTTCTGTCTTGGGAAAACTGCTGGTTACATCTTTTTATTCTCATGGAGCATTGGAATATAAACCAGAGAAAGCTGAAGAACAAGTGTTGCTTATGGAATGGTCTGCAAAGGTACCGGTGGATTTTCAGGTGGAGGGTGATGCATAGCATTCTCACAAGAGAATTTTAGTAGCCTGGCTCTGCAGTGAGAGAAATTCTGAAGTACTGTGGGAAGGCATCATGGCATTTGAATGATTTCTCTGTGTGTGTTTGGCTTGAAACTACACTCGCCATTAGTTTTCAGAAGGTTGTAATTCATAGAATCAACGCTCTGTCTGGCCGCCTTGCCATGTTGGGTTAATGTAAACAATGTGCCTTTCCCTTCAGCATGTACTGACAGATCTTAACTTTTCAGAGTTTAATTCCCAGACAGGTTTGGGTTTGTGGCTTGGTTGAGCTTTTTTCCCTCCCCTTAAGATTCAAAATACTACTTTTTATCTTTTTAAACTTTTCTTGGCAGGTGGAATTTTCCTAGGTACCGTTGCTACTGCAGGAATGATAGCAGGTTTTGGCACCACACTTGCCATGACAAAAAAGAAGAACCCAGACTGGTTCAATAAGGTTTGTTCCTTTTAAACAGTTTTCCAACTGTCATATGCAAGAAATAAGAATGCATCAGATGCTTTATGGAAATGTTGACATGTGTCAAGTTTGGTTATACAAAATTGATGGTGAGAGCACTGGGCTTAATGGAATTCGGTAGGGGTAGGATTAACTTAAAAATCCATTCAGACTTGGCACTGCTAAATACTTCAGGACTTGAGACTAGTTGACGTACATAAAGCTTATGCTGTTTGTTGGAATCGTTACTGCTGCTGCAGAATGCAGTGGAATTGATGGCCTGTCTTGATTGTACACTGTCTTGACACACTTTAGTCATGAGCCTGTATCACCTTGGTGGTCCAGTTCACCCTGTGGTCTCACAATACTGCAGTGAATCAGGAAGCAAGGTAACTGTGCTAAGTTTGGGAATGAGGAGGTAGAAAGCCTGTTAAGATATGGAATATGGAAGTGAAATAATTTAGTCAAAATTCAGGCTCTCCCCTCCCTTCCCACCACTTAAAGGGACTGATGAAGTGAGCAGTGACTTGATACTATGAAATCTGATGGCCAAAAATAATCTGATATCATGCAATTGCTAACAGGATTTACCTGACTATGTGAAGAAAAAGACTGGAAAGCAAAACTAGCAACTGCTCTTGTAGAGTAGCATCAGTAGAGTGTTGCTGGCAAGAGAGAAAGCTGAAATGGCACCTACTGTACCTCCTGCCTGGTAATGAAGTAAAGTAAATATGAGCATATGTAGGACTGGCCTCCAGACTGACTTGAAACTGAGATTATGTGTTCCTGTTTAGTGATGAACCACTGCAGAGACCTTCAGTTAAGAAATTACTGGGGGTGGTGTTATAAGTAAATGCTCAGATGCAGAAGCTTTCTTGTGTCCAGTTTTACCAGATGCTGAATTTTGCAATGGATTAGGTCATACAAAACACTGAACATGCGGAGTATAATCAACCAGAACAGTTGAACACACCATTTATTTTAGGCACTCCTTCCCTAACACTCTTACCCACAAGGGGGTAGCTACAAGATTGAGGCCTGTGTCTGAAAAAAAACCCACTGTCATTTCTCCTTCTCCCATTTCCTGCTTATATCCTCCAGAAAAAAAATAAAGGAGGGGAGGGGGGAAAGCAAATATTTTGGTAATCAGCTAATTCTGCCCTATATTTTCCTGGCCTGGTTTTCAGAAAGACTCAAGTATTGTTTAATAGCTTGTTTTTAAAGTGTTGCTTAAAAAAAACCATAGGAGCAGTAATAAAGAGAAAACAATCTGTGCGCAGAATAATGGACTTATGGATAAAACTCAGTTCTCTTAAAAATGTTCTTTTGTTGGTGACATCTTTTTCTTCCACGCTGCTGTTTTCTTTTAAAATTTTATAGCCTTTCATTATTCAGCTTTCTCGATGCCCTGAACAGCATATCTGATCATCATATAATAAACTGTCTTGTTTACAGAATTCCTTCTCTGTGTACCCTGAGGAATCAGCCTGTGACTGAATGCTGTCAGTAAAAACAAATCAATTGTTTCCACTTGCCACTATTTTTCTGGGGCAATCAAGCATTTAAATAGTATTCAGGCATGCTTAATTTTTTTTTTTCTCTAGCAATTTTCACAGATAATGGCTCCTATTTAAAGATGCTGTCTAGAGGATATTTTTGTCCATTCATTGCCCACCTTCCAAATGGGAGAAATTTGCCTGCATGTTGTTATATACGGTTAGACTATGGAAGCAGGAAAAATGTCAGAAATAATCATCAGCATTTTAAATCTACTCCAAGCAATCTCTGCTGATAGAGTTATGAAAGTTCAATTAGCTGTGGTAAGGAAATTAATAGGACCTGGTATAATAGTGTGACTGGAGATCTCTGTGTCCTTGTTCGTGTATGTATATGCTTATAGAGTGTGGTTTTTTTAACAGCTTCCACTTTGGGATGTCCAAATTGCAATAAGTAAGGATCAAGATGCATTTTGCTTGTGCCCTTTGCAAGTGTGTATTTGTCCTTGGATAACTGTGCCTATAGCTAACTGCTAAGAAAAAGTATTAATGCTGAGGACTGTCTGAGGGTCGTTTTAACATTTTGATAAATACAAAGCCAAGAGGAGAAAAACCCTACTGGTGCTATTTCACTGACCAAATACCACAGTGATAGGCACTGCAGATATTTAATTATATCAAAGAAGAAAAGGAGCCATTAAAAAAAAAAAAAAAAAAAGCATTTTTTTAAAGAAAAAATGAAAAAGATTTTTTTTTTTTTTTCCAGTTTTTGTGGTT
>NDXB01017133.1:83653-95601 GCA_002631895.1 Agapornis roseicollis
AAACATGGAGACAGCTTAAAAAAAATATTGGGTTTGGCATCTGTAAATATAACTAAGATCTATAGATCCAGTCAAGTACATGCATAGTGCAATGACTGAAATTTGTTATGCTATTTAATAAATGAACAAATATTGCTATGAGAGCAGTACAACTTCTAGAATCGAGTAATTCCTAGATTTTTATGTTGTTACTAGTTCAATCATCACCCAAGCACTATTCATGAAGTTTCTATTCCTCATCAGGCTTATGTTTGACGGCATGACAAAAACATATCTTTTCCTTGCTATTTCATGATCATATATTTTCATATAAATCAAATCTGCCATTTTTTAACATTCTTTTATTTCCTCAATACTTACTTAAATTCAAGCTCTTAAAAGAAGATGGAGTGCTAGTCCAAGTTAGCACTACCCAGTCCTATTAATACAGGGGTTTCAGTACTGCTTATATTGCCTAGTTAGTTTGTTGTGGAGAAGACTTGTCTCCACACATATGTACTGCTAGTATTTTATCCATGAAGTAAAGAATAAAAAAAAAAATAACCTATGAACTTCACTGTATACTTCATAGGGCAAATGCTTATTCAAGGAATAAGGTCATCATTTTTCTGCTGCTACGTCTGCTTTATGTATAGGGACAGCTGTAAGTATTTCAAGAATATGGGAAGACTGTAACTGTAGCTGTCTTGAGGGATTACTCTGCTGTGTCTTAGGAGGGACTCATAGCTGTTAACTGACACCAGCCTGTTAAGAAGCTAGAAGGAGCAAAACCATGTTCAGCCTGTGGTCTGAAATTGCCTGTGAAGCAGTTCCATCTCACCATAAGCAGATGAGCAGGTGTGATTCAATTCTCGGTTGCGTGTAACTGTTAACTTTATGCATACAACTGAAATCTGAATAAGAGCTTATCTGGTAAGTGCAAATTATTCATGCTGCATCTTGGTCCCATGGGATTTTCCTGTGCTTCATTAAGTGGGGTGGTATGGCCATGTTTGTCTTGCCCTTCTGTGGTTCAAGAGCACAGCTGCTCTGCTTGCCTGGAGGCACCCAGCCATCCCTGCCTGGCTCTGACAGGTTTCCCGCATGGAGTTCAGCCCTGGTCATACCATTGAGGTTTATACATCGCACAAAGAAGTTTGGTATATTTAGACTTTTCCTAGCCTAAATTTCACTTGTGGATGATACATACACTGAATTCCTGGACATATAGAGGAAAAAGAACATTAAAAATTACAAAGGTTGCCTTTTTCAGGAGCTGCCTGCTTGCAGACAGCTTGTGTTTTTAATTCAGAAATCCACATTATAGCACAGGAGACTTTATAGAGTTGGGACACTAATCCTGAGATTTTGGGTCCATTAACCAACTTGCATTTGAATATTTAACTATTTTTAATTACTTACTATTAATTTTTCAGATTGCCCAGGGTGACTAAAGAGCAATGACTAATACACCATAATAGGCTGATTAATCATGTGAACATCCTTCTCAGCCACCCAGATTTGAAAGTAAGATTCTGCAGAAATACGTGATGTGTTCCTCAGTGCTTTCAAAAGTATTTCACTGTTTTTCTGCCTGGCGTGAAAGCCTTTTGCAACAAGATGGTATAAGCCAAACTTTGTACCATTAATTTTATTTTGAAGCCAGCTGCAGCAGGACTGAAGGCAGTAAGAACTGACTTCATCTACTTTGAGATATCATATACCACAAAAAACTTAAGTCCTAGGCGTTTAATTTCAGAAGGATCAACATGGTAACGTATAATTTTTTTAAGGGTACTCCTGTATCTTTGAACATTTTTTCAGATTGTGGTTTACAAAATTACTGTCTCAATGTGTATGGATTGATAGCTGTCTTACTAATTGATCAAAATCATCTAATTGTTTCCTTTTCTGTGTGTGTTCAAAATAATCTAGCCTTAAAACCAGAACAGTTTTGTTTTCTTTAGGCTTTTCTACTGAGATGGCATCTTCCTTTTTTGATAGATATATATAAAGATACTTTCAAGCTACCAGTAACAATCCCACTTTTGGTGGGTCACATTTGCACAGAAATTAAACCAAAGTGGAGCTAGTAAAATAAGTTTGTGATATAGACCAACTATCTTCCCATTTGTGAAATGTGTTCATTTATGAATAGGTAACACAGCTCCTGCCTGCTTGGAAAAGTAATATGAGAAAAAGCATTTCATGTGTTTTATCTCTTCATGTGACCCAAAAGAAGCAGGCTGGCCCCTGTGTGTTGGCAGCTCTCTGTAGTTCACCAGTAATTTGAGACAGAGTATGTGGTAACTGTGGGAGGCTACTACATATGTATAATGGTCTGGGAGCTGTGACAGCTTCATTCTAAACAGCGATAGTCCTCTCTCCCTCTCCCTGTAAAGTTCACTTAGGTTATTTTAATGTTATTTATTTTTCTTTTAAAAAGCACAGGACATGTTGTACCCAATTACATGGGATTTATAAGGATAAGTTTCTGGAAAAACATGGCTATGTGTTTGTTTAGTTCTAGGTATTGTAAAATGGCCTGCTGATTTCAAAGAGAGTATTCAATGCTGCATAAGGTTAAGCATGTTTGTAAATCTCCATGGGATATGGAGTTAATATGAGCTCTTGACTTATTTAGATGGTTTAACAAACTTCTGCTGCTGCTTTTCTCAGTGCAAGCCTGAAACACTGGAATCAGCAAACAGGTTGTGCGCAGTCTATTATGACAGTACAACATAAGATAGTTAAATATTAGGATATATATTGCCAGCATTGACTCTCTGAGGGCCATTTTCATAGACCTGTAGTTGTGCATAATCCAAACATTCATAATGCCTTTGCCAATGAAGTGTAAGTTCTAAGAATAAGAACCAGGGCTCTATTTTCCATGCTTTTCTTAGAGGTCAGCATGCAGACCCGCACAGGGTAACGTGCTGTGAGTGCCTGATTTTACACTGAGAATCACCTTCAGCCAGCAGGCTGTTTGCTCTACTCTTCAAGTACTGCAAGGGGTCAGCACTTGCCGTTTTCTACAAATAACTTGCTATTTCTGTCTGTGGACCTTGGTGATCATCTGCTAACAAGGGCCACAGCAATCATTTTAAGATTTGGGAAAAGGCAGCAAGAACACGCCTTGCTGTTGCTTTTAAATCCAGGGCAGCCCATCTCATCTTTGTGCTTGTGAAATGAAAGGTGGCTGAGGAGGACACAGGGCATGTACATACTGTATTCTGCTGCCAGCTGATGTTCCAGTTCAGGGGTTCTAACCTCATTTCATTTGTAAGCTAATGTAAGCAGTTCTTACTGGTATGAGTACTAAAATAGGAAACTAATAATTCCTAGAATCTGGGTTGGCCTATTATGAATGTCAGACATTAAGGAGAACGTTTCTTCCTAAAACTTTCATTCTAGGATTCAAACAGACTCTTTTAGCCCCTCTTCCATTCATTTTAATATGAACGGCCATGTAAGTGCTCTCAGTAATAGTGCTATCCCAGTTTTTGTGTGACATTCTGTCAACGATGTACATTAAAAAGAGATTATTAAATGGAAGATGCTTTTAGGTCCCCATATTTTTGCCATCTGAGGCAGGATCATTAGATTAAGATAAGAAAATAACAGTGATCTGTAGCTATTACAGATTATTTAATGCAGTAAGGTAGATGATACCCTTTTAGAAGAAGCCTGACAGAGGTAGAACAGTTATTGTAATTTATTTGGCAAGAAAAAACAGCATCAAGCTTTGCAATATCTGTGATAAAAATTAAATTCACTTGAGTGCAGTTCACTTCTGAGAGTTGCCTCCAGGAAGAGAGCATGCTGGAACGTTAAGAAATGTGTTACAAATCATTCAATACCACTAGGTTCAGAAGCATCAGCTGAGGGAGTGGACTACGATACTGAAAGTAGCAGAAAGAGGTAAAATGCAAGCAGATTTTAGTGCTTGGTTTACTTCACTGTTTTCATTTTCATGGTTGAACCAAGTACTCCAGTGTCAGTGCCAAATAACAAAGAGGCAGCCGTTTCAGTAAATAATTTCAAAGCATTCCAGTAGTTAGTACATAGCACATTAGCTTTCATAGTTATATTCATGCCTGTTGATTTAAGGCCACTTGTGCATGTATTGTGGAATGTGGAGGAAATACAGGAAAAGATTTCCAAGACAGGGGAGAAGAGACCTGCCAAGTGGCATGTGTACTAAAAAGAGAAGGCAAGGCAAGACAGATTCCTAATTGCAGTGTTTCCCTCATCAAGAAGTGTGCTTGTCCCTGGACAGGTAAAGACAAGGTCCACCTCAAGTGTGCAGTAGTAATAGAACATAAAGCTAGATTCATTATCTTCACAAGAAGATCACCATGCTGCAGGAGGTGACTGGACAGTGGTAGTCCCAATTCACTGAATGACAGCTAACTTACAAGTTTAGTGAACAAATATTTCCTTGACTAGAAGGCTCTTCTGAAGCTGCAGTGGGCCTGGTACAATAATGTCAACCAGATGTCAACAAGAACAACCCTGAGGCCAGCATGGGTATCTTTGGAGGCCAAATTTAGTCCTAAATACATTAAATAGAGTTTGGCCAGTCAAGGCCCAGGATACTGAGCTGATAGTCTCTGATTCAAAGAATCATAGAATGGTTAGGGTTGGAAAGAACCTTAAGAGCAGCCTAAAATTTGATACTAGAACAGTTCCTAAGCAGGCAGACATTGTCACTAGGAGAGAAGGGAAAAGAACTTTGGATGTGGTTCCATTACATCAGAGCATAGTTATTTTTCAAAGTCTTCTCCATGCTTTTACATTTTCTCACTTGCTTAGGAGCAAGTAAGCTTTAGGGGAGCTCTGAGTGAAGGGAGGACAGTGGCACCTCCACCCCACTACTTTTCGAAGGCTCTGTGTAATTTCTTTTAGTTTTAATTTGGCTTTGTGTGTCTTCAGTGGAGAAACAGAGGTGCCTTGTAGGGCTTATAAGTCCGTCATTTAAATCTGACACTAAAGAAATGTAGAAATCTGAGTTTAGAAACATCCAAAAAATATTTACATTGTGCCAGCTCATTAGCTTTTATAAAATGTTTTATTTCCAGCTATGCCAACTGAGCTACAGCAGTTTACATCAGGTTAGGATCTGACCATTCCTGTGTTTCTAAATACCCAGATAATACTTGAACGAGGTGAAAGAGTGGGAAGTTTTACTTCAGGAAGTAAGAAATGTTAAGTTGAGCACTTTCCACACATCAGAGAATTGGAGTAACTTGATTACAGACAACTGGAAAAAACAGCTAAGCCAAAGCTCATAAAGCATTTCCTACTGTAAATACTTGTATTTAATTTTCAGCAATTGTTTTGTGTAATTTGAGCTGTTCCCCTATGTCAGCTCTGATACTGGTGTTTATTATTCTTTGAAATACTAACTGTTTATGACAGCTTTTTAGTATTAAATAAGAAGCAAAAATATTAGTTTAGGAACAATTGTGGGTCACTGCCAAGATTTTTAAAACTCAAAACCAAATTATTTATAAGAATAGCTATCTGATCAGCATAAAATATAAAGCAGACAGTGAATTGATTTCTACAGAAGAGCACAATCAGGATAAAAGAAAAGGATAATTGGGCTCTGAATTTTCCTCCTCCTTTATATAATATGTATTTTTATTTGATTATCACTACCCATGCATTTTTACACAAAAACTTGATCTAAAATGCTTTCATCCATCATTGCTAATTATTGTGTTAGCAAAGGATTGGCAATTTCTTTGTAAATTGTTTCATTCTTTGTGTCACCTGTAACTTGAATAATTGCATTCCAGCATTATTTCTCTAAAGGAGTACCAGTTCTCTGTCAGAATTAGTGTTATGCAGGACTTGGAACAGAAAATGGCCCAGAGGTATTTGTAATAAATCTGATAACTCATAACACAAAGTGTGGGCATATAAGAGACGATGCCTGTTTGTGGCTGGTTTATAATACCTAGATTGCCTGGAACCTCTCCAGGACATACTGTCTAAGACAGCATTAGGTCTTCAAGAGGCCATTACATCCAGTGCTTCAGTACTACATCCTGTCTCCTCTGCATAAATGTTATAGGTTCTGTATAGCTTCCTAAATATAGCAGTTCAAAACTTTCCCTGTACATCCTGCTGTTTGTGTAACAGGATTTTCATCTATTTGATTTTTCTCATTCCTATCCTTTAAAAATATATTACATGTAAAAATATATGTAAAAATATTGGAAGAAAGAAACCCACTAAATCTAAATACTGTCTTTAAACAGAAGTGGTTTTTTGTGAAATTAGATTTCAGTTCTGCCAGGACTATTGAATCAGACATTATAAATACAGATTTGGCAAATAGTATTAATGTATTGATACACAGAATCTAAAACTAGCAAACTTCGTCATTCACAGTATTTTATTTTGGCAACAGTGAAATCAAAGCTTGGTCTTATATATTGTTGTGAATCTTGTTTCCCTTCCTACGAATGTATAAATCTGAACAGCACTTGGTTTTGTCACCTCTATCTATATGGTGAGATAAACCTGTCAGAGCTGACTACTATTTTTTCTTTAATTCTCATTTTGAAATCCTTGAATAAACCTGTTGGGCCTGTAATCCATTACCAGTGTAGAAGAAGATGCTGCAGTGAAAATACTGGCACATTCTGTGGGAGTAGTTTTCCCCCAAACAAGTGTGTGTGTGTGTGTGTGTTCATATAGTAGCAGTGAATCAGTCAGGCAAGTGGTCCAAATTAGGTACCCCAGGGTGGTGTTTTAGAAGGTAGGATTGTTGTGAGTCCTTTTTTACCTTTTTTTTTTACTTTGTTAGTTGAACCAACATAATCAGAGGGAAACCCGTAATTTCCTGTTATTTTTGAAGTCTTCTTACCTCTTTTCCTCACACAGCTTATTTTGTGGTGTAAGACCAAGGTTCATGGTGACACTTCATCTGCTCCTTATTAACAGTTAACTATTTTTTAAATTTCTTTTATAGATGAAAGAATTCAAAACTAAAATGCAGTCAATGTTTCCAGCAATTCCTAAAAATAGTGAGTCCACTGTTGAATGGGAAGACTTACTTAAATCCAAGTGAAAGACTCGGAGCTATTCGGAGATGTCTCTTTCAGCAAGAACAGGAGCTGAAGCAGCAGAAGTATCCCATCTGAAAATGAGAGAACACTTGGAGTGAGCAAGTTACTGAGTTCACTGATCCTGGGAATGTCAGTTAACATATAGCAACAAGGGAATTAAAAACAAAACCAAGCAAAATGATTTGTGTTGTACTTTTCATCATGCTTGGTATAGTTATTTTCTGAGGAAATGAACTCCCCAAGAGAAGTTGGATCCAATTTGGAAAAAAAGACTCTATTTTATGAAGACTTACAGAAGAAATTGATCATCAGTAGTAAATATAAGGACAAACCCCCAGTAAACTCTTACCCCATCCTGTGTCTTACAGAAGTTTTAGGAAATTTCTCTAGGACACAAACCAGTACTTTCAGTGACATGTACATACCCATTAGGAATGTAACATCAGGTCCACTATAAGAGATCTGTTACTGATACTGAAGGTAAAGCGTACATTTACATAAAGTTAAAACATCAGGTTCCCTATTACTGAGACTGAAGGTAAAGCATACTGTGCAGATACTTAATTTAAGAGTAAATTTAAAAAAATTAAGGGTAAATTTAAGAGATACTTAAATTTACAACAGAGAAAGTATCTAAACCAAACTATTCCTTTGTGTCTGACGAGAAAGTTTACAACATCCCAATATGCTGGCAGTGGCCTACTGAGCTCCTCTGTAGAGCATCAGAAGAGATCTCTACAAAGTGCACTGTTTTCTCAGTGTTAGCTTTTTTATTGGATCCCGCAATAGTGAATCTGATAGTTTGCATAAAAGTTTCTACTGTATTGGTATAGCAATTTAAATTGTGAAAAAGGTATAAAATTATAAGACACAAAGTGTGTGCTACACAATATTTTCAGCTGAGAAAGCGTATGGGCTGGGCTAATTTTTTTTGTATTTCACTGGTTCCTGTGGTTCTTCTACCTGGAGAAGCAATGTGACACTTTTGCACACTGCAGTAATCTCATAAAATGTGGGCATAAGGAGAATAATGTCTTACTCATTGTATTTGCAGAACTGCAGATCTGTAAAAATACAGAAATAATAAAAAATGAATGCTGTTAGTGGACAATCCTTTGTTGAATGCTGTTACCAGGTTTTTTTATTAATTGTACACTGTCCGATTAGTGAGTTGTCAGATTCAGTGAAGTCCTCTTAAAGCCTGTCTTTTATGATTAAGTCTTTATATTCGTAGGAACAAAACACAAAAAAAAGCTTTAAATGTTAGATGAATAATAGAGAGGTATGGTTTTCTTATGAAACATGACACTAGTATCTTTAAAGTGACTGAAGGGTAATAGTTGACATCTTTTTCTTAGCTTGATGCTTGTAATACAACATTAAATATTTCGTGGTGAATACTGCCATCATATGCACCTGAAAAATGGTACTATTTTCATATTTCTGTTAGTTTGTGTGCATGGTGATACCATATTGATTACACTTATGCTGAGTTACCAAGTTTAACAAGTAGTCGTGTCATTAGAACTGGTCAAGTGCTGAACTGAACTAAATAGATGCAAATCACATGATGTCCATAAGGTTGCTTGCCTTTAGTTTCTAGGATGGGGTTCAGGTCATGTGTCTTCATCTGGATTAAATGACTCCCCTATGTGGGTCATCCAAAGTTTCCTGCAGAGTCAATGGAGAAAGGACTGGCAGAAGGGTTACCTGCACTGTACTAAAATGAATGGCTGCTTCTGGAGCTATACAAAGCATCTGACCTGACCTACCTGCTGGCTCCCTTTGAAAAGAGTTACTCTACCTTTGCTTATGTCCCATAAGCACAGTAACTGCATGAGAACACAGTTGAGGATAAGAATTAATTGTTTTTGAGTGCTTTAGAGCTGCCCCTTCTGGTAATGGTTAGCCATAGGATCAGTGTTAACTGTATTATTATAAAAAAAAAATAATCCCTTACAACAGATAGGATGAATTAAATCTGGAGGTGCCCAGTTATATGGACATACCAGATGATGCTCTTCAAAAAATCCTAACAGTGAAATATACAGACACTATATAAAGACAGAAATCTTTAAAATAGAACCACCCAGGGCAAGTACAGCGTGCTCAAGTAAATCCATGTTGAGGTATAAGGCAGAACATAAAACATCTTTCAAGGAGAGAGGAATTCATAGATCATCTTATTCCAAGCTTTATTCTGTGCCTTTGGCTGGAAATGGGTTTTCTCTAGATAAAGGTTTCTGTAGAAGAGTGCAGGCGTAATGTGAAAGTAAATCAAGTCTCAATCCACATGAAAAACATGGAAGATCCTGGATTTTCTTTATTGCACTGTGCAGCTCTTTTCACTTGGTGAACATTCTGCTGGTTTTGTGATGGTTCATTTTTTCTCTTTATGAAAATATTTGGCAAAGAGTTACTGGAAACCACAACAAAACCCTGAACAAATAGAGGGGGAAAGAACCTAGTACACCAATAGCAGCTAGATACCATAATATATGCAGTTACTGAAACTGAGCGAATAA
Source organism: Agapornis roseicollis (assembly GCA_002631895.1). Lineage (NCBI taxonomy): Eukaryota > Metazoa > Chordata > Aves > Psittaciformes > Psittacidae > Agapornis > Agapornis roseicollis. The sequence goes on from NDXB01017133.1 coordinate 93,243, forward strand.
AATTAGGCAAAAAGAAATCAGAAAATACAGATTAAAATGTCAAATTTCAAGACTTAGATACTAGAAGTAGACAGTGGCACTAAAAAAGTTGGCAAGTCCAGTGGCTCCTCTATTGCTTTCTCTTGTTTAAAAAATGGCTTACTCTTTTTCTGCATCAAGGAAGTGTAAGAATAAAACATGGAAGAAGTGTATTTTCCTTATCAACTTTTCCTGTATGAAAAGTTACACTGAAACAATGGGATGATTGCTACGCTGCCATCCAAAGTGGGGAATATAGTATAGTCACAGCACTGTTTCAGGTTGTTTCAAGTCACTTTTCAGCTGACCTCTGTGTTACATTTCTAACTTTCTGGTCACATTTAGTTATGGGAATAATGGAGGCAAAGTGTGTTCCTGAAAATTAGCCTGCAAGTTAATACTTAATAATACATGAGCTCCTTCCATACTACTTTGTTGCTTAGAAGCAAGAAGTGAAACAGGAAAGCAGTGATGAAAGGAGATCAGTATGGCAAACGGTTGTGTAAAAGACATTGATAGGCTGCTCCACCATTCACATAGTTACAAAGGGAGTCTGCACAGCACCAGTCAGCAACAGCGTCTTTGCTCCAGGAGGTGGCAAATGAGAACAAACTTGAGATGTTTGTTTAATTTGGTCCACTGCTCTCTGGCAAAAATGTCTCAGGGGCTTTTGCTGTGATTTTTGACACCTATGGCATCTGCTGACTTAAACTAGGCTTTTAAGAGCTCATAGTTTTAGAAAATCCAGGTCACCTAACAAACACAGAACAGAATAGCCTTCAATAGTTAGGCTGTCATTCAAAAATCTCCAGAGAGTTACATGCCTGAAACTCAATTAAGGATGAAGAGCTGAATCAACATTGTCAGAGTCTGGGCTGGTGGTTGCTGAATTTGTAGATGTTTTGAACCTGATAGGCCAGAAAGCAATCCCATCTGGGCAAAGGGTCCATTTTTGCAATCAGGATTAAGCTGACAGAAGTTTTGTGTAATTTGTCTATTTCTTTAATAGCAGGGACATGTTGTTAAATTAGTCAATGGGAAGAAAAAATGTTTAACAGTTAATGTGATCCTTTATGTGGCACCATCTGCGTATTGGGTGCTGAATGTCTCTGAATGTGGAAAAGAGGAAATCATACAGAATTCCAGCCTTTTCTTTACTGTCATTATCTTGGGCAAGTATGATAAATAATCATATTTATCTTCTGGATCATATACAGTTTTAATCAACCTATTAACCAGGAAGACATTTTTCACAGACTTTGGAAGGCACAAAAAAGACATTACCTCCCCATAAGCAATCCATTTCATGGGTGTTGAGCACTAGAAACGTAGAATGGATTGACCAAGACAAGTTATTTTCCTTTCACATCTAAATAAAATTTGCAGAGACCTCACACAAATATATTTGGGACTAATCCTGACATTCTGGAAGGGAACAAATCAGCTTTTGCAGACTTATGCAGAAAGTGTAAAATAAATTTTTAATCCTCTGAGTCCAAAAGGAATCAATTTTATTTGGTTGAACATTTGTTTCTATGAGAGAGATTTTGCTGTTAATTGGACTGGTTTGAGAGAACCGATGGAGTTATTCATCAGCCCTACAACTGGGGAACCTGCTCTCCTTCCAGCTTGATGTGTTATTCTCATCAGCAGCAGAGCAGGGGGGAGATACTTAACAGTTTGGGTATGGGCACAATTCTTCCCTTGTAAGTCCTCGCCCTCAGTCTAGCTAGTCTCACCTGCTAGCATAAGGCCTTCCTCTCCCAGGAGAGGAGATGCACCAGTGGCTGTTACTCTAGAGTTAAAGCACTCGGTGCCATCAGCTCTGCAGCACAACCTGATGCTGGCAGGACCCACTCCATGAAGCTGAACAAATTGTTGAAAGCAGAGCCAGTACCTGAATAACTGTGTGTTTGTGTGTGTGTGTGTACATTCACACTCATGCATATGGATGCCTATATACAGAAAGAGAAGTTTGTACAGCCATTAGGCAAAACATAGTATGTTTTCTTCTCTTTAACTTAGTTAACAACGGCTAAGACACAAAACTGGGCTAACAGTTTTAAAAGCCATGTGACCTGACAGGCAGTAGGAATTTGTAAACCAGTTTTCTCAATCACAGGAAAGCTCCCCAACCCGAAACTCTTACACCATGTACAGTTGAGGAACACACAGCAACACTATCTGTCTCATTAGCTCCTGCTGAAGCTGTTTCATTGAATGTAAATAATGCAATAGTTACTATGCCAGCAAGAAAGAAAAAACAAGAAGCTGATATGACAATTTTATGGTCAAGCTATTCACTTGGGATAGGAAAGGGTAAAGTTCAAGGGCAATTAAC
>NDXB01017134.1:20449-32579 GCA_002631895.1 Agapornis roseicollis
TTTTTTTTTTTTTTTTTTTTTTCCCTTTTCTTTTCTTATACATTTTAATTTAAAGCGCATCATTTCCTACAAAGCTTGCTGCACCAGCCTGGAAAAATCTTTAGAGTACCTAATTAGTTATTCTTCAAATTAGTCTGCAGTCTGATTTAGATATCGCTATCTTGCCTCAGCAGACCAGGAAAGAAATGCTGATTGTGAGTGTATCTGATTAAAAACCTTCTCCTCCCAAAAGCTGGATAGCAGCAGCTGTATTGCAGCTGTATTGCTAACGAGCTATTCAGAAATATTCTTAAACGGAGTCTCTCAGATCTTTTTTATTTATCTAAAACCCACAGCCATTTTAAGATAGTTTTAGGCAATCTGAATAATTCTCCGCATCTTTGATAACCCAGGTAGATGGAATTCCACCAGTATATATTTGTTTCACCATTTGAAGAATATTTCATTTATATTCTTAAAATTTAACGGCCTGAGCCAAAGTCTCTAAGCTAGAACAAATTTATTGACTTTAATTCACTTCCTGACTTATTCTTGTGTTTCTAGATTAGAGTTTGGATTTTGGATTAAGCAGAAAATTCCTCAGAGCATAATCACATCATGCTGAGGCAAGAAACCAATACAGGAAAACTTTTTTCTCTAGAGGTGCAACAAATGTAGGGCACTGGTGGGAAAAATTGAGAAATCGGTTTGGATAGACAGCTTCAGCTGGAAGATAGTTTTAACCAAAATTAAACATCTTTATTGCATTTCTGTATCTTAAATAAGGCTTAAAACAAGGATCTGTAAATCCAGAGGCATGTTTTTTCCTGCCAAAGCCTCAGAGCAATCTGCCCATTAGGCCTCACATCCTGTTAAAATGTCCTAGTCTGCAGCGTATTAGAACTGCCAACTCTAATGCCAAGTCGTGAACTACTCTGTTAACCGATCCACCTGAAAAACAAACCAGCCTAAGTGCTTTTTTACGGTGTTATTTGACTTCTTCCTAGACAAGTCAGTTCACTAATCTGATTATGTACCCACAGACCCTGTACTGGCACAATGCCGTGGACAGGAAAGAATGGCCACAGGTGGAAGCTGACTGTGCAGGTAGACACCACTAAAGGCAGGGCACATGGAACCACAGCCACAGCTCCTCAAATTATCTCAGAAAACATAATGGAAAATACAAGCAGCTTTTTCTCTTTGAGAATCTTAACACAGTGTGTTATGAGGTTAAATGATTTTATTATAAAACAAGTACCTGTTCATAAACAGTTTATACCAAATCCAAGCACAATTTTTAAATGCAAATTTCCCTGGCTTCAAGATGTCAGCAGCAGCACATCTGCAATCAACTTTATATTACATTCCTATTTCTGCCTCACACAGTGAAAATTATCTTCATACCTTTTTATATCCAATTCAATTTTGATTCCATGTTTGATTGCAAGTCACAAGTCCACACACTGTACCAATCTCTTTTGTAATATGTGTTGTTCTTTCAGACCTTCACTCATTTCCAAGCCAGCAGTTCAATATAAACCCTTTGCTGTTGTTCAGGAGCTGAACACAGACAGACTGCAGACATACCCCATCAGTGTGCCTGCCAGGGGGGGAAAAAAAAAAAGGCTTGCTGGACTGGTGACATCCCCTGTGTAAAGGAAACCTGTCAGACTCAGCTTGTTGCCTGGGAAAAAAGTCTTTCAAGCGCTGATGATTATGGCTGTCCCATACCATACCACCACCACCACCCCCACCCCCCCCATGTACTGGGAGGGTCTGCTGAGATTTTTATCAAGTGGAATTAAAGCAAAATCGTCCTAGACTTATGTCACTAGCCAGTACAAAGCTGGGCAAAGCAAGGAATGCTTGTATTTAACACTCAACCTTGACAAAATCTGGAGTGAGAAGGATGAACTTGCTGCCTTTGTATGTGTATATATCTCTGTGTGTGTGTGTACAGAAGCAGTGTTTATCTTCAGATAAATAATACAGTATCACAGGGTTACTTCTTTTAGGACATAATATGACATCTACAGCTGCAGCTGATTGTCCCAAGTTTCAATTAAAGTAACAAGCCTTGAGTTTCAACAGCAATTTAGTACAGAGAGGTAAATTTTGAATGTGCTAGGTAAAAAAAAAAAAAAAACCAAAAAAACCCAACCAAAACCTCTCCACAAAAAAAGCTCCGACACTGATTTAAAAGAATTGAATGCAGAATAGGAGGGTTTATAAATGCTATTAACATACAATCACTTCAGTCTTTGTGGTATTTTTACCTGAATTTTATAAGTAATGTGATTAATTTCCTTGCACTTGTTAATAGTCTCGGAATAGATTCATGATGAGCAAGGAAATTAATCAATACCAAATAAAATGGTCATACGTGACAAGCTTCCAGCATGAGCTGAGAATCACAATCCCGCTATTAAGAGAAAAATCACCTCACCTCCACTTCAATGTACAACAGATTTTTTTAAAAATATACTTATAAAAAATAAATTAAAAAAAACCCTATCATGCATATAATTGACTTAATGTATTAAAGCATCTGTAGAGAAGCAGATCAAAAAGACTACAACTTTATTAAATGGAAAAGGAATGCAAGAATTATATTTAAATATAAATTACTGAATTAGGCAAATGGGCAATGCAGAGTGCAATAACTACTGGACAAAGATTTTTACATGTGACTATGAAAGTGACTACTGTTTCTAATACATGTGAAAATGTTATTCTTAACACACTGATTTTTTTATATATATCATTGAAATCACTTTCACATGATAGAACATCATGGTTTAGAAATAAAGTCAAGTATGATTGCACAAAGGAAAGCACATTTGAGGTCACTTCCCTGCTACGGGTGCTCTTTGTAAGATTAGAAAATAAAATTAACTTTTGTCACTGCCTTTTATAGAAAGACATTCCAAACAAAGTTTTCCTCTCTGCATTGATCCTGTGGAAAACCACAAACTTTTGGAAAAAAAAATGTATCTTAAACACAGTCACAAAACAGAGAACTCTGAAGAGGACACCTTGAGATCCCAGAAAACAAATGTTGCCATACCAGATCAACCTGGGAGGCTGTTAGAAACCCAAGAGACCAAATTACATTATAAGAAGCTGAACAAAATAATTAAAAAAAAAAGTCTATGATTTAAATGACAAAACAGACACACAGGACATTTAACCCATGCCAGAAAACACATATAAAAAAAAATAAGAGTTAAGTCATAAAAAGGTACAGAGGTGAGGACATTTAACTTTTTTATTGCTCCCCAAACAAACAGTAACCCCCCCCCAGGATCATATGGGCTCATGGAGTTAGCTGAAATGATGAATGTAGCTTTACAATGAATCTTCACATTGTTTCTTTAAAAAAAAGAAAAAAAAAGTCTCCCCAGTTTCCTGTGCAAGATGAAAGAGCCTGTCTACAGAAACCTAAGTCAAATTATCAGCCTGTTGTAAGCCTTTACACACATTTATAAACTGAAATGTCGCAATTAGACTCCTCTGTGGCAGAAGGGGATCCACTGGAGTTTGTTTCTTTTTCTACAGATAAAAAAATAAAAAAGAGAGACTTCAATAAAAATAAAATCCGTTGACTTTCATAAAAGACAAAATAAAGGTCAGGGAAAAGGCTTTAAGTCTTCTGGGAAATAAGAAGTTAGTCCTGTTCTCAGAAAGAAAGATAATCAGTGGCAGGCATTGTCTGTCCTTCACTATCTTCCTTGCTCAAAAAGTTTTATTTTTCCTTTTTGTTTTTTTTTTTTTATTCCTTTATATTAGTAGCCACTGAAGCTTTAAAAAGCGTTCCAAATATTTTCCACTTTGTTGCAATTCGAAATACAGAAGTGGAAAATGTCCCCCGAACAGTGTACAACAGCNAGCCACTGAAGATTTAAAAAGCGTTCCAAATATTTTCCACTTTGTTGCAATTCGAAATACAGAAGTGGAAAATGTCCCCCGAACAGTGTACAACAGCAGTGTCTACTCTCACACACACATCACTAAATCCACATCACACATCCACCTTTTGAAGTATGAAAAATACTGATGAACTCAGTATCTAAAGAGAGATTTACCAGCGCATACATCCCATGGATGCAAGTCATTCTGTAGCTTAGAAAAACAAAGCCCTTACCATTTTGCAAGAAACTTCATTAATAAGCTTCAAATTTAAGAACTGAGCTTCTATTACATAAGTAAAATTTAGACACAATGGTGTTGGAATAGTGTATTAAGTTGAAACTCCATAACACATGCAGATTTTATTCCACCCAGTTACCATCCACCTTAAGCCTTATACAGCTTCTCTCTCCTGTCTTACAGTTGAAACCGAGACACTACTTGAGCAATGTAACCACAATTATTTTAAAGACTGTTCTTCTGCCAAGGGGTTACTCTTACCTACACCCTAGAACATAGCAGCCTTGCCTCATAGAGTTCCTGAGAGACAACAGGAGAAGAATTCTCAGGAGAATGTACTGCAATATTCTCAAGTGTGCTCAAGAAGACTTGAGTAATGAAAGAGAAAGAATTCCATGCCTTGTCCTCTTCATTTGTGCAGTCCATAAGGATTGAGGTCACCATTAATCACATGAGAAGGCCAGACAAACTCCTGTTAATTGTAAATTTACACAACATTTTAGCTTTCTATGTCCCACTACATATATCCACTACATATCCACATGGGAAAGGGAGGAAATAGGCAAAACACAAAAAGCAGGATGAGATTGACAGCTTTCTCCTTGCTACCCAGTTCAGATTTAAATTTCAGCTAAAACTGGGAGGCTCTGAACATATTCTCTTCACTGTTGGGACACCACTTACAAGCTATAGAGTACAGGTTTTGAAAAGAACATGACTCTAAACCTACTAAATCTATGAGAAATACTGTATGTTCATTTTGCAGAATTTGACTCTGAACTTTAAGTAAGCCACAAAGGTGGAAAAAGGATCTCCATCATTCCCCTCAGCTTCAGTAAAGAATCTCAGAACTTGACAGATTAAACTGCATTCTGCTTCTCTCCATATTCGTCTTTACTGATTATTTTCTTACCCCACCAAGAAATACAGTTAGACAGACACTGAGTCATACAATGTAACAGATTTTAATTGACAGAGTAAAACAAAAAAAGATTTAAAACCCAATTAATTTCTTCCTTATTGCTCCAGAATCTATAATAACTTGTGTTCAAGAAAGCAGTACTACTTTTCACCTGGAAGACATTTCAGGCTTCCACCATCTGTGGTTTATTCTTTTGTTTGCAGATACTCAGTGGTTTGTTAAAATCATGACACTTTCTAATTCTTTGGGTGGTGATTCACCAAACCTCAGAATTGCTACCACCTCCTCTCCAAGACATATGTGCTGGCCTACATGGTGACAAAGAAAGTAAGAGCTATTTTGGAAGAGAGTAGCACTAAGTTTGCACCTAATGCAAATATTTAACTACATATTTCATTTTGCTCTGTTAAACAACAACTGATCTTTTCACTTAATTTTAGAAATGTATTCAGATCCCTAAAACACATTTAGTCTCTTTTATAGATCAAGCTTTCCTGCAGTTTGGCCAAGAGGTTAAAAATTTTGCTGTGTAACATTTCTGCTTAGGCTTCAGCTCCTCACTGTAACAGCATATAGGTGTGAGAACACCTACAGTATTTAATGATTTGTACTATGATTCTGAAAACTTCTGATGGATTACATGATGTGCCTTAGCCAATCACAGAAGAACATGACACCAGTTTTCTTATAAATTAAATCTTGAAAGCTAATAAAAATCCCTTCATAGAAAAGAAAAATAAATCTGCATGAACAAATACTGAGGCTACTAGTCCTCCCCACTCCCAGTGTGGGTCAGCCCTTCTCAAACACTTCTCTATCTTTTGTGTGTATTGGCCAAGGTAAAGAAAAGCAGCTCCAGCCTGACTGTTGGACACAGGGCAGAAGGAAAGCAGCTCACTACAGCAGCAAAATTGAAAAACAAGAACATAATCATTTTGAAGTGGTCACCATAGCTTTGCTGAGCATCAGGTCTGATGGCTCAGGCAGTCACTAATTTGTCTATGTTAGATGGCCCAACTTCCATACATTCACTGATCGTCTTTGCTTTATGTTCTCCAAGCCAAAACTGCAGAAAAAAAAAAATAAGGCACAAGTCAAAAATCACACTCCATATAGGTTCTGTGCCTGCTAGTTGCATGCCTAAAAGCACTAAAACCTTGTGACACTCCATCAGTATCATCAGTAAATTGAAGAAAAATAGCAGATGACATAACATAACTTGAAGGCTGAGCTGCTCTCCAGCCTTCTGCAACAGGAGGAGACGTCTTAGCAGCTTACTGTTTTGTCAACCTGGGATGGTCATGAGAACTGCCAGTCCTACAATTTTCCTCAATATGGAAGGCTTGTCTACACAAGGAAACAATGGCAAAATAAGCTAGAGCATGGATTTAACACTAGTATCTATTCTGGTCTGACATCTGGTTCAGCAGACGAACTACCAGATAGCTAGCACACAAAAGTCCTAATTGCTACTAAAACCTGAGAATAGAGGCTTCTAAATATCTTTCTGAATATGACTTAATTTACCTTTCAGATATTCATACTGCTCATTAATAGGACTTGTTTAAAACATAAAAGAGCTCCCTCAGTTTGGAAGAAGTGTGTCTATGTGAGGGCTAGCAGAGTTTAGTTTAAATGCAAAAATAAAGAATGACACCTTTTTTCAAGGCATCACAGATATTAACACACAAGTAGTAAAGTAGGACTAGTAGAAAATGCTGCATGGTTGTCATAACAACAGTCATGCAGCAAGACGCTGAGAGCTGAAGTGAGCTGTCAGGATTTTCGAGCAAGTAAGAAATCGATTGTTTCAAGTAATTCAGGACTACTGAGCTGCTTTAATGGACATGCCCATTTGGACACAGGTCCTTGGACTGGTTTTATGAGAATTTTAGGGGATAGGGCCTTTACCGTATTTTCTTCAAGCAATACAAACCTTTTCTTCACACAGAGCAATGTCCCTCTGTCAGAGGTGAGCTCTGTAGGCAGGTCATTCTATAAACTTATACTCTAGGCTTTATTACAGTTTCATCTGGAACATTCAGCTGTTCTCAGCAGTTTTTTAGAAGAAACATTCATACTCATTTATTGCAAACATTAGGCTTCATAGGAAGCCGAATATACAAATCCCTACAACCTCTAAATCCCTAGAGCAGTCTTACAAATGTAGACTTCCACAAACCAGTTTAGGCAAGCTCACATTACTCCCACTTAAGTATTCAGCCCACGTTTAATCACACATTTTCAAATAAAAAGCTGTATACAGTATTTCTAAACAAACAACAAATAATAATCAGCTACAGTCAAGTAATACAGCATGTAGGCTGAGAAAAACATTTCACTAATAAAATGAGAAAACACTAATAGTAACCTATTTTCACTCTCAGCTTACAAAGAAGCATTTATTCTAAGTGCACATTATTGTTGTCACCAATGTATTTATGCAGCTATCAATTCAGATCTAGTTAGGGTTTCAAAAGAGAAAAAATGAACTTGAAAGTTTTTGTGATTTCAGAAAACAACTGAATACTGAGGGTTAATAGGAAATCATTTACCAAGTGCAGCACACTATTATTCCCAGTGATAATGCTGTTTAAAATTATGAGTCCTTATGGAAAAGCATTTTTCATAATAACAAATAAGGTGCTCTGGAATACGTTTCATAGCAGCATCCTCCCAGTATAATATACCATGGAAAACATTAGAATTCTGGCTGCATTACACCTGAAATACTATTAATGGAGATGGGTATAATATGATAAATAAATAATATAAAAAGATGGGTATTTTGCTGTGTTCTTCCCTATGGCCTCCCCCATAAAGGCTGGCTCAACTGAACTACTTCTATTCTATTATTTGGTATAATGAATATGGACTCATAGTTCAACAGTAGGGATACGAAGCATAAGAATCTACTAGTGTACACCAGACAGTATACAACTGAACCAAGATTAATCCAGTGAGGAATAGCTATTTCAGCAACTTTTTACTAATAAAGAAATATTTACCTAAACAGTAACAATATCAACATCAGTCTGTGTTTTAGTAATACTCTTTTACATGCTATATGATTTGGATTTAATCATTCACTTCAGACGTCACTACTTTTACCAGTCAAATACTAGTTAGATGAACAAATATTGGCCCACTGAAATGTAAAAGCCTAGATCTCTCTTAATTTCAACAAAGATACTCCTTTTGCTAACCACCATTACAACACTATCAGTATTTGCTAATTTGAGTACCACCAACTACAACCACCACTGCCCAGATTCCTTGGTCACAGTGGCAATGTTCAAGATCCCTGCCAGGTATACAGACCCGACCTATAAATTCCGTAACAGCTGTAGGCACCAGGACTGGTTTCTCTTCAGACACATTAAGCTCCATGCAACTTCACTCACATAATCTTGTGACTACAGTTTATGCTATTAAGGAAACCAACAGTTGAACTGATAAGAGAAAGACATCAAAAAGGTGACAGCCCTTATCAGAAACTTCCTCAGCACTTCAGCTTACAGAAGAGCAAGGCAAGTGGCAAGGGAAAAGGAAGTTTTCAGGGTTACAACAGGATTTCAGAAACTACTTTAAATCCTCTTCCCACACCTTTTCAGGAGCCCCTTTTGCTCACAATACTAATTCTCTGTACATTCCAAAGAGGAATTTCTTTCTGTCAAATCCATTTGGGATTCTAACTCACAGGAAAAGCACACTAGCCATGGATGCTACAAGCCTTCTGATATTTCCCTGCCTGACTTATTTCTGTCTTCATTATCTGTTCTACAGAGATTGTTTTCCACTGCAAACACCTGTCTCCCTACAATGGAAAAACAGGCATATTCATATATACTAGCAGGCTGGCAAGAGGTTGCGTTGTCACAACACAAGAATTCACAGTGCCCCTCAACATAATGCATTCAAGAGTTGTAGTGCTTTGATAACAAATGGGAGGGGCAGGAGAAACAGAGGCAGCACCAGCTTCTTATCAGAACAAGTCCTCCTGCAACTAGCAGAAAAATTAACGCTTTGCATTCACACAAGCACTTTGACTGCTTGAGTGTATCCATGGTAACACCCATCTTCCAGAAATTCCAGTATGCAAGTACACCTTTTACATTCTACCCAAAAGATGAACAGAACTGAGAGCACTGGACTATCTTTTCCATTAATCTGGTTCTACTTCAGCTGCAGAGTGCATCACAAGAAAGAAAAGCTATTCCAAAATCTATCCTTAAAACCAAATTTCTCCAAAACATGCAGCTGTAATTTCTGTATTACTCTACTCTTTGACAACATTATTCACTGTCCTCCAACACACAGACAAGCCCTTCAGGATTCTGAGTATTTTGTATGCATTGCTGAGTACCATTTACTAACATCTGACTGGTAAATAAACATTTGATTATATATTAGGAAAAAAAAAAACAGGTATCAATATATCAATAGCGTTTTTAAAATTCTTGGTAAGAATACGGTGTATAACATTTCCCTAGGAAATTTGACAGAATTAATAACTTTTCTAATCCCAATTTAATCAAAGGCTTCTTAAAAGAAAGATTTTCAGTATATTTGTGGACTTGGAAAAAAAAAATTGCATTGGAATTTCAGATTTCTCTATAATAAAGTTAAGCCTCCTGGTAATTTGCTATTCTTGGATCATTTGCATGATTTCTTTTAGCAGCATATCAGCACAAAAGAATCTGTATTCCCTAGAATAAAAACCGATATCCTAAACAATAGTCTGTGATAATTATGATAAAGATATTTAAATTGCTGAATGAACAGAACTGGGGTGGTGTTTCACTGAAACAGAACAGTGTATTTCACAATGTCATTACAACTGTAATCGAAAAAGGAGAAAGTTAAACGATTTCTGCTTCTGAAGCAACTGACCTCTATGCTGTCTTTTGTTCTCCTGAAACAACAAGATCATTGTCCTAAAGCCAGTGTCTTAGGCCCAGCTCCTTCCTAACAACTGTTAGGCTTCACTATCTGACATTCACTGGTAAAAGCCTGTGTAGAGTCACACAAGACTCTACCTCTCTTATTTGCTTCACCATATCAAAATTCCCTTTAAAATAAAGAAGAGAGTAGACTGATTTAGGCTTAAAGCCAACACACAAACAAAAAAAATAACCCCCAAAATCAACCCACAGTGGATAAGGAACTGCTGTTCTTTAAGGAACTTGATTTCCTGAACTACATTTTGTGCTGCTCTTTGTAATTCAAATTCAGCTACAGTGTCAGAAAATGCACACATCCTTGCAAAAAAAAACACATGCAAGATGGGACTATTTTTATCAATTAAACATTTTTAGTGCCACCTTTGAAAAGACTGGGCCAATATTGTACTGGAACCAGGTAAAACCAGTGGAAATCTCCTCTTGATCCTATTTCAGCACCTTTGAAATGTTGCTTTTTCTGGTGAAAACAGACGGAGTTAATTGCTGGGTTTTTTTTTTAGTTATTATGTGAGAAAAAACCCAAATTACCTTCAGAATGACTCTTGAATTATGCAGAAAGTTAGTACAAGCTCTCTGCAGAATACAAGTGTAACCTGACAATATATCAATATGTGGGCATATGAATCTTTATATTTTATTTAATTTAAATGCCTGAAATTTGGAAGAAACTTTTCTTGGGAGGACTTTTGTTCAAGAGAAGAAATCAGAGTTCTGCTATTTACTGCAAATGCCATCCATTTTACAACACTTTTCCTTCTAGCTCTATGGTCTGACTGCTGCTACAATTAAGTCTAAAGAAGCTTTCCTTTCATGCTACTTGGTCTTACAACATGTACAGAAATTCAAAGTATTCAAGGTTTGATGATTTTTCTATTTAAATCAGCAAAATAAAATAGACAAAAGCATCTTCTGCTTGGGGAGAAAAAAAAAAACCCCAAACACAAAAAAACAAAAGAAAAAAAAAAAAAAAAAAACAAAAACAAAAAACCAAAAAAAACATCCTCGTAAAGAGACTGAAGCAGCTGTAAAATTCTACCTCACCCTCTTCGTGTGTCACCTTGGTACAGACTTGTACAGAAAGATACTAACAGATGAATATGATTATATCACCCTGGGCAAATACACAGTAAAACGGCTTATTAGTATCTTACCTGCAAAGTCACAGCATCTGCATCTCTTATTAGCAAAATGCTAATTAATTTCGCTTTCTTCAGCTCTTTATTAAAATTCTAAATGTCACCATTGTGCCCAGAACACTGGGTGAAAAAAGCACTGATGACTGAAAAGTCAAGCCTGAAACTTGAGAATGCTTTTGTCTTCCAAAGTTGCATAAAAAGTAAGCATAATACAGAAAGGGAAGCTAAAGAGAACATGAATGGAAATACAAAAGAAGAATTTAGAAGACTTAGAAATGTATTTTAATTACAGAGACTGTAGATAAGGGTAAATTTGAAAATTAATTTAGGGTAGTCTCAAAAGATTCACCCAGGCTATGAATCCTGACAGGTTTCCAGATAGCTCAGGCTTACTGTGCAGAAGGTAGTGAATATTTCATGGTGTTTATTTTGAATACTTTTACTTAGAGTCAGGTCTTTCTGGTTAATAAAAACCAATAGTAAGTTAGAAAAAAAAAAGAATGTGTGTTCACAAATACTGATGAGAAGCCAGACTGAAAGTCCTGTTAAATTGTTCAGTCCCATTAATTTCAATAATCTGACNAATAGTAAGTTAGAAAAAAAAAAAAGAATGTGTGTTCACAAATACTGATGAGAAGCCAGACTGAAAGTCCTGTTAAATTGTTCAGTCCCATTAATTTCAATAATCTGACAGTCAGCCTGCAGACCTGCTAGCAGGATATCTTCAGTCACCTTCTGGTACATGGAAGCCCATAAGGGAAAAGTAAGTTCTAAGCAGAATACATTCAGTGGGATTTCTTCCCAGCAGCACAGCTATGGCCAACCAACCACATTGGCTCTAAATATCACCGAAAGTAAGCGATGGGATATACTGACATCAGGACCAGCTGCTGAACTAGCCAATAGCCCTGTGATGTTAAAATACAGTAAAGTCCCTTTTTTTTTTTTTTTTTGGGGGGGGGGGGGGGGGGGGTTTG
>NDXB01017135.1:11379-28183 GCA_002631895.1 Agapornis roseicollis
TGGTCGATGAGAACATGAACATGAGCCGGCTGCAGTGTGTGCTTGCGCCCAGAAAGCAACCGTATCCTGGGCTGCATCCAAAGGAGCGTGACCAGCAGGGCCAAGGAGCTGATCCTGCCCCTCTGCTCTGCTCTGGTGAGACCTCACCTGGAGCATTGTGTGCAGTTCCGGTGTCCTCAGCATCAAAAGGACATGGAGCTGTTGGAACAAGTCCAGAGGAGGCCACGAGGATGATCAGGGATTGGAGCATCTCCTGTATGAAGACAGGCTGGGAAAGTTGGGGCTGTTCAGCCTGGGGAAGAGAAGGCTGCGTGGAAACCTCATAGCAGCCTTCCAGTGTCTGAAGGGGGCCTATAGGGATGCTGAGGAGGGACTCTTCAATAGGGACTGTAGTGACAGGACAAGGGGTAACGGGTTCAAACTGAAACAGGGGAGGTTTAGATTGGATCTAATTCTTTGCTGTGAGGGTGGTGAGGCACTGGATGGGTTGCCCAAGGAAGTTATGAGTGCTGCATCCCTGGTGTTCAAGGCCAGGTTGGACAGAGCCTTGGGTGGCATGGTTTAGTGTGAGGTGTCCCTGCTTATGGCAGGGGGGTTGGAACTGGATGATCTTAAGGTCCTTTCCAGCCCTAACTACTCTATGATTCTATAAGTTGCACACTGTCTTTAGAAAAGAGGTACTTAACTGAAAAGAGACTTGCTGAATTCAGGGACTAGTAAAGATCTTGGATGAGTTCTGTGGAAGCTCTCATAAGGGTGAGAACAGTGAGAACTGTTCCCAGTAGCTAAAGGATGCTGTTTACTTCATGGTACAGTTCTAGTCTTACCATACACTGACAATCATCTGCACAGGAACTCAAAAAATATGTTTTAATATTAGTTTATTTTTAAGAACAGATGAACTTCTGTTACCTGTGGGATTTTATTGGAGGCTCTGATCTAAGCAAGCTGGCAGCACAGCTGGACATGTCATACAGCTTTAGTATTTAGTATATTAATAGGGATGGATTGCAAACAAAGGACATAGTTCCAAATGTTTCCAGAGTTGTATTTTTATCCATAATATCCGAAATCTAGCTTGTCAAGAAAAAATGCACACATCTCAAACAGCAACTCTATTATGTCTTGCTTGCTTGGGACATTTGACAATGCTGGCTAAGTATACTTTAATACTGAAGCTGTTCCTGTGTGCTTGGGTAGCCTTCTGAAAAGGAAGTTCTGGGTGTGGTTCAACATTAAAGCACTGTAATAAAGAACCTGTCTTTTACATGTTAGGAGTGCAGTGTTGTTTGACTCCAGATGACACTCCTATGTGTATAAATGCTCTGGATCTTGGCCTCAGTGAAGGGTTGTGTTGTTTCAGTATGTATGTTCTGATAAAGCTTCTCCTCCTCTTCCCGACAGAGCGTGCAACATGAGAACACCTACAGAGATCCAATTGCAAAATACTGCTATGGTGAATATCCCCCAGAGCTTCTGCCTGTTTGAAAGCTACATGATCTATGCAACAAAGGGGAGGAACTGGAGACTAGAATCCAAAAGAGCTAGACAACAGCTCTTGCGTTACAGAAGCCTCAGTGTAAATGGCTGATGTTTTTTCTGGGGATAAATCCAGGGGTGTATGATGTAAGCAGGGGACTCCAGGATTGAATCTTGTTTTCAGTTTGTTATGCACCTGCTTTAGGTACTAGTATTGTACTAGTGCTATTTTTGAATACTTCCTGTACATTTTAGGACGCACAGAGTCGATCCAGGCAATGGAACGTAATGAGAAAAATACCTGATGTAGCTTTTCAGCTGGACATGTAGGTTCAGCTGTATCTCTGCAGTCCAGAGGCTTCCCAGTGTGACAGTAATAATGGGAGGATTTTTGCTTGTAGAGACTAAAGCATGTTTGTTGTGCTTCTCTCTCTGGAGCATTCCTTGACATGCATCGTGTACACTACATATGTAATTATGAATTATTTATTCATTTTCTATGGATTACTAGCTGAAAGTATTGATGCTTTGCATAGCTAGTCGTTGATGCCTTTCAGTCCCTGTTTTATTAAGTCAGGTAGAAAGGATATTTTAGATCCTGGATAAAATTGTTTTTTTCCCTCCTTAGTCTAAAGGAATTGTATTGGGATTTGTCACTAGAGTGGTTATGTTCCTCTTAGTGAGTTTAAAGTATTCAGAACTCCAATGGAGTTGTTATTCTGTCAAAGTCCCATAGCATGAGAGAAGAGCAGGGATCTGCCTAGGGTGGGATGTTTATTATCTTTAAACATTTTCCTTGTTACTCTGCAACAGTTTCCTCAAAGAGGAGTCTTACTTTTGCAAACAGCTCTCTGCTAATCCACTTTCTGACAGGGAGCACTGAAGATTTGTCTGCTTGAACTTGTTCAGGCCTCGGTAGTTTAAATGTACTTCGCTCCTGGTTGTGCAGGAGGCAAAAGGGTGGAGTTCTAGGATCTCAGTTTAATGATGTCCTTGTGCATGGAGTAATTGGAATATCAGAACATGGACCAAGCCCTCCTCTGAGGACAACTGTGTTGCATGAGTTCAGTTAAACAGCAATGATAGCCTTGATTTGCTGTTTGATATGTTTGCTACTCTGGGATTTCAGTCTGATCAGAATGGCCCTAGAACAGGGATGATTCTCCCACAATCTCTCCTAGCTCTCTAAGGTTGCAATTGAAACTGTGTCCTTAAGACAACACAGAGAAGATGGGTAGAGAACCTGTAAAATGCTAACTAAATTTGTGGTTCCCCTGCAAGACACTGCAAAGTCCAACTGCCAGACAAAATTGGGCTGTTCTTTTCTATATGCAGAGCCTTGTTTCTTTTGTTTTTACCCTATGCATCTCTTCTGTGATTTTGACTTTGTGGCTGAGTGTTTGTTTGTTTAAACTGGTAGTTCCTGTTCCCTAACTGAAATCAAACAATATACAGAAGCTTAAACTAACCCAAGCCAAACACACACACACACACCCTCAAAAAATCAAACAAAAATACAGTGGTGCAAAAAGATCTGTAGAATACTATTGCAAGTACATAAGATACAAACAAGTAGTGTTACAGCCATCTGATAAAATCTACTTGCATTGTTTTCTTTGTTCTTTCCCAGAAGTAATCAAGTGAGATAATGGTTCCATCAGCAGATTCTCTTGAAAATCTTGTTTTTCCAAAAGCTTAAAAGCTTTAGCATTAGCAGTTTATCCAGCTGAAAGTCTTATCTCCCCTTTGCTGCCACCCTATGGCAACTTGCTGCAGCAGACACGATGCAGTGTGAAGGTGCAGTGTGAAATGCTGTCTTCAGAGGGTAGCAGAGGTTACTTCTCTTCAGTGTTAAATATTCTTCACCCCTGTTCCAGCACTTCCTAACTGTTTTCCTCAGGGAAGGCCATCAGGTTGGTTTATTCTGTTATTCCTGCTGAGATGTATTCCAGCACTTCGTGTTTTGCACCACTACTGATCAAGATACTAATGGCTTGTTCTTGCTTTCTTTTCCAACTTGGTATTAATTCCTTAGCAGTTGATCCCACTGCTTGGAACAGTAAGTGTAATGAATCATAAGAACCAACCTAATTCAGGCAACATTTGTGGGAATTCCTGGCCTAGAAAAACAGGATGTGATCAGAAGTGCATTGTGATCGTTGTTCATTCAATGGAACAGAAACTGCATCTTCCCTCCCTGGTTGTTGAGCTGTTCAACTAGTGTCTGTTATATGTTGAATCATTAAAAATGTATCTGTGTTTCCAGACTACTGCTTGTTCCCGTGTCTTTCCTTGAACTAAAAGGCAACTCTACCAAACTGCAAGTTTGAAGAATGCAGTGGAGCAGAGAGGGCCACTGACTTACACATATGTAATAAAGACAAGTAAGTAGAGGCAAAGAGGAGATCTGTTTCATTTCAATCTAAGAAAACAGCATGCTTCTCTAAATGGTGCACAGAAGGATCTGGCCCTCTGGAAAAGTGGATCAAGCAGGGAAAGGAACACAAATGATTGCTTCATATTGTGAAGATACGGTGGGAAATGTCGAATCTGCATTGCCTAGTAAGACTTCTGTGTGGTTTAGGTGATGTGCATCCCTCTTGCAAAAAGGCCTGGTAATTCTGTAGTTGTCAGATAAGAGATTCAGGTTGTTGGCTTAGTTTGGCAGGAGATTTAATGAGAACACTTTATCTGCAGAGGTCAATGCCAGGGTTCTGCAGTAGTACAGGATGGGTTCTATGCTCCTTGAGTCCTGTAGTTTACAGAAATATTAGTGCTAGTGAAAAATGGTAGCAGCTGGCATCTGATAATGAACAGGTATCAAACTTATCTGTACCAGTTTGGAAACTGATCTGTGGCAGAAGAGCAAAGCAGTAGCTGCAGTCCTTGCTGCTAAACTTGAGCCACTGGCCTTGAAAGAACCTGTTGTACTGCTGCTTTGGGATTGTACATGGAGAACTGGATAAAAATTCTTACTGTGGTGGGCTGGAGTTCTAAAAAGGTAAAAGCAGACTCCTGGCTTGAGGCCAGAACTAAACAATTGATGAGTTGGGATCGCTATTTCTGCAGTCGTAGAATCTCACTCATTGTAGTGGCAATTCTTCACTCTCCTGTGTGCGTTTGGGCTCTAATTGCTTGGAGAACTTTCTAAAAATCTGTTTTAGAAACCAATTTCTGAATATAAAGCACTAAGCACAGCAAATCCTAAACATAAGCCTCTGTTCTGATATGCTTTAAAAAAGCAAATGCTTTTTTTCCTTGTCAATTAGCTGGACAGGCTTTAGGATTTGTTGTGTCTTGTGCTGGTCACTTAAACTACCAACACACTAGATCCTTTTACCTAGCACCATAATGTGATATTTGTTCTTCAGTTATTCTAATCAGGCAGAGGTGGGGGAGGAGGGGAAAAGGAATTTTCTAACTCAGCAAGTTCTACAAAAGATGTTGTTCAGCAAATTATTGGTGCTTTAATAACAGCCCTCTGCATTTCTTTACAACCCAAGGCAAACAAGTAACTATATGCAGAGGGAAATTGCCAACTTCAAAACCTGCAGGGAGTGATGGGAAGTTACTTAGTTCTTCATTTTTTGATCCATGTCTAATTAAACAGACAGTTCTATCTACTGGTTTTGCTCAAATAAGATCTGACATGTAGCAACATGCATATTGTCTGCATGATGTTTTCCATTTTCAAGGCAGCCATATGGCCACAGGTTTTTGTTAGAAATCAAGGTTTAGTAGCTTAGTTGTCTTAAACAAGCGTTCTCAGGACGCATTCAGACTGAAGCATGTTTGTTGCTGTGCTCTGCTGTTTCGCCTATGGTAAAATAACACAAGGATGCAGAGTAGAGAAAATGAAGAAATTAATTCTGGCTGAAAAGCTTGCCTTGTGGAAGCTGCTCTGATATGTATTTCAATTA
Source organism: Agapornis roseicollis (assembly GCA_002631895.1). Lineage (NCBI taxonomy): Eukaryota > Metazoa > Chordata > Aves > Psittaciformes > Psittacidae > Agapornis > Agapornis roseicollis. The sequence goes on from NDXB01017135.1 coordinate 16,779, forward strand.
AGGGGATAGAAGACCACAGGCTATAGTTGCAAATGGAACCGTAGGCAAGTGTGAGGTTTTCTATAGAAGAGATTACAATTAAATTTGTTTCTACTGTTAATGGTTGAAATAAGGTCTAGCACCTGATTTCTTGCTAAGTTAATGAAAACCAGCTTTCATTTATCCTGCATGTTTTCTGTCTCTCTGCATGCACCTACAGAGTAAGGCACACTAATAGGCATCAAGGTGAATGGCAATCACATCAGTTGTCTGCATTCTGTTCCTACCCTGCCCAAATTCTGTTTAGATTTACTCTCCTTAGAGCAAAAAGATAACTTTACATTTGTAGTTCCTATGACATCGCTGACAGCGGCCTCCTGTGGAACCTTTAATGTACCTGTTGATATGAATCATACCTCTTACACAGATATGAAATGTAGCCATTTGAAGAAGTGGGATAAGGTTGGGTATAAGTCCCAGGTGTGACATGCTTATTTTAACTTACACAAAAAAAGTAGCATCCTAAGCTATTTACCTTATCCTATGCATAAAAACACAGCCATCAGGTGTGTAAGATGACACCGGGTATGCATGTACACATCTTCCAACTGAAAAATGTCCATTAGTTGCAAACTACAGTTACAAACCTGCTTAGTAATAAAAGTTGTGCTGAGGAAGTAAACGTGCATACGTGGAGGATCAGGGGCCTAATTTGTCTGAATTGCTGAGGCTTTAAAAATACACGTTAAAGTATACAATCCCGATCGTCTGTAGTAGCAAATACATACAGAAATATGAGTAAGCAAAGGAAAAGTACCTCTTCCGAGGTGTTTTTGTTTAATGAATATGCATCAGCCCAAGAGCTTATCCCTACCTCACCGATGTAACAGCGAGGCTCAGCCAGCAGAGGTTACCACAGCATGCGGATAGGAGCCGGTCTCCTCCCTGGCAGATGGCCCTTAGAGCTGCCTTTCACTTGGCGAAAGGCGGGCAAACCTGCAAGGACAGAGCACAACTCATTGCACTGCTCTAGGAAAACCTGTGGAGAGTCTGGCATTACTGCTGCACCTTCGGACGGGCAGCCCAGACCCACGGGATAAACTCACCTTTGAGGGCTGCCTGGGTTTGAAACCTGTTGGGCAGTCGTGGGTGCTAATGTGGGAAAACAGCCGTGGCATTGCGGCAAGCTGATTGACAACCATTATACTAAAGTAATAAAACGAGATAAAAAGTCCCGTTCGGAGCCTCATAGGAAGGGGAGCAATGGGAACGCTCTGCCCAGCCGCTGCTGTGCCCCTGTCATGGCGGCTCTCCTCACGGCCCAGGGCAGCTGCGCTCTGGCAGCGCGGTGATAAGGGCTCCTCCTCCCTCGCAGCCAGGCTCTGGAGGTGCGAAGGGCCGGTTCCGCGGTCGACGCCGGGGCTGCCCCGGAGCCGGTGCCCGCTGAGGCGCGCTGCCGCCGGCTGACCCCGCCACCTCCCGCTCGGCGCCGTTTGCCGCCTTTTTCTCCTCACGCCCTCCATGAGCTGCCCGGGCCGCGCCGAGAGGAGCCGTGCGCTGAGGTAAGGGACGGGGCCCCGGACGAGGCTTGTGGCTCTCCTGCCGTTCATGGAGCTCCATAACCGCGGCCTTCAGCTGTAGCGCTCGTTCCTCGCCGCGTTCCCCGATGGCTGCCCTGGCAGGATAAAACGAGGTGAGGCAGCGTCGCGATGGCTGCTCCAACGCGTGTCACTGCTGTATGTCAGCTTTGCCTTTTTCATTCCCCTGTCCTGCCTTGGGCCTTGTCTGTAGTCTGTGGAGGTTGAAACAGGGGAGTGGAAATGCTCCCTTCATGTGGAAATGTTGTTTTTCTAAGCAGGGAGAGGTAGTGCTTTTGAGATGGGAGGGCATCTCACTATGCTCGCCTTCTCAGTTTCTCTTAAACTCCCCTTTGGTGCTAGCTGTAGCTTTCCAGTGTCTCCGGCTACCGCTGCTTTGGGTATTGATGCAAAATTCCATGCTCTTGTTGCAGTGTGTGTTAAAAGTCAAAGCCACTTGAAGTTTCAGGAGAGAAAACTAGTGTTTCTCAGCATGAACTTTTAGATTAGAGATTAGATGAGCTCTTTTGCAGCTGTAAGAGTTGCTGTACCTATTTGAAAGTTACTGGAACCCCTTAGCTTACTGAAGAATACATTTGTCCTAATTGTGATATCCTAGCTTGTTGCCAACAGCAGATGAGGCTTGCTTGTGGGAGGAATAGGATTTACAAAGAAGAAAGGTGTAGGTTGTATCAGCCTTCATGGTATAAACATTACACTTGAGGTTTGTTGTAGTACCAAAAATAGCACCAAGATCAATTAATTTTTTGAGTAGTTAATGTAAATTTTATTGTGAAATGAGCCTAAATGGGTTGATACCCATGGACCTTCATCTTCACTGTATGGAAGTGAGCCCTATGCTGGCAAGTCTGTGGAAATACATGAAGAGAGATCTCCTTTGCTTAGTGACACCTGGGAAGACTCTGTGCTCAACATGCCCTGCCCTGCTAGTTTGTTAAGTTCAACCTGGGTTCTATCCGTATCATGCATGTTTCTATTTATAATAGCTTTGCAGTTGGAAGTGAGATGATTTACTGGTGATACATGAACCTGAACGGTGGTGTTGAATGCTCAGAGTTCTCTAGCTCTAAATGTTCAGCAATCGCAGGCCAGGTCCACTCACACAATATATTAGTGAGAACCTGAAGGCAGGTTTCAAAGGTCTGAGTTCCCTTCTACAACAGTAAAGATTTCATTTCTCTTTCTTATGCAAAATCTGAGTTTTCTGTGTGGCCACCTTCATCCAGCAGCTGCAACTGGAAAAAAAGCAACCAGCATTATAAGGCCCATGAAAACATTGAAAGCCTTGTGGGAGTTGGTGACCGACAGCGCTGTGCTTTTCTGCAAGACGAGTGAAAGAAAGCCTCACCTCACAGGGACTTTGTTGCTCCCATATATAAAATAGATCTCAATTCAGGGTTTGTGTTTTGGTGTACAAGTAATACTCAACTGCAGAAGATCTGTTAAGGAGCTATACCTTTTGTAAAGTCAATTTTTCTGATCCCAAATCCTACAGCTAAAAAAAAATGGCAGTGGTGGTTAGTGGAATTCCTTTGGAATTTATTGAGTGCTGTAAGTTGGGTAAGGAGGGAAAACTTTGGACCTCATCAGGATTGTCTCTGGCTTCCCACCAGTTGGCTTTCGGGTAGGCTCTGTTGAAAGAGTTGATATATTCTGTCCTCAAAACCAGAGGAAATGCTGCAAGGGACTAGGCTATTAAAACGAATTAAGGTATTTATTTGTGAGCATCAGTGAAATGTTTTGTGATGTTACACTATATGCGCTTGTCACAGTCCTGCCACATCAAGGTTAGAATGAGAAGGTGGCTGGCTGGCAGTCACTTAATCAGAGAGAGATGCTGATTTCTCAGGTAACCAAGGCAGGGTGAGGCTTGCATGCTCTCTTGCTTTGAAGAGCCAGATAATGAATATGCTTTCCAGAATTTGTGTTTCTCATAGTGGAAGCAGCAGCTGTGTGTGATCTGTGTTGCTGTCAAAGGAAAGTGAGATGTAGTTAATTCAAGTCTACACAACAAAGACGTATTGATCAGGACTGTTCTTGCTATGGTTGGATATCTGCAATAACAATGACTAGGACAATGCAGCAAGCCAGGATGGCAAAACCAAATATGCTTTGTCTTAATGCAGTGGGTGAGAGGATTTACCACCTAGATTCCCTGCTGAGCATCAGCAGTTCTGGAGCAGTTCTGCTCCAGTCTGCAAAAGGTTGGTAAAATACTGAAATCGAATGGAAAGGGCACATCTTGTTCATGTCATTATAAATACACTTCGTTTGTAGCTATAAGGTTAAAATCATGGATTCAGTACAAACATCTTGCAATGGATCAGTTCCACATGATTAAAAAAACCCTTGTATTTATGGTATCTGGACAAAGTTATACTGAGCTGCTTACAGAGGTACTGAATGTTGCAAGAATTATATGGCGTGCATGTACATGTTATGTTTCCTCTGTTCTTTCTCCACTAATAGTATTTGCATGTGGATGATTATGTGCTATATATTTAGTAGAGTATCACAGTATATATTTTTTAGTGCAAAGCTAAAATTCCTCATATACTGGTTTTGTAATAAAAAAAGTAATTATTGCTTTTATTTCTGCAGAGGTACCCAATACAGTGTCTGTCTTCCCACTTTTTCTTCCTGACGGTTTCTTTCTACAGCCCTGTCTGCTTTTCTTTTGTTGTGCAGAAGAAAAATAGGTGCTAGCAGGTTTGCTAATTACTATAAAACTCTTCCCAGCCCTGTTCTGTTAGGATCATTCTATTAGCTAAAGTAATGGAGTGCAGTGGTATGATGTCTCTCACACTTGTCATTTATATGAGGTCTTTCTGGAACAGTATGTTACTGGGATTGTCTTCTGGTGCTGTCATCAATTGCTTTGGATTTCCTACACCTGCCGTTTTCTTTTATCTCAACATTTCTTTTTTGTTACTACATCAATATTCCTTATCCTTCCTAAATGACTTTTAAGGGCACTGGACTGTTAGCCCCCTGCTTCCTCAGTTTTTTGCTAGGGAGTAGCAAAGCTGAGTGTTGGCATACTCAGTATCTTGCCAGACAGTCCTCTGACCAGTGTCAGTGCATTCACATCAGTGCAACAGTTCCTGTCAGTTTGAAGTTTTACTACTGTAGCTAGAGGCAAGGTCTTTGCCCTCACTGCATCATTTTGCTGCTGACACCTATTTTTCCTTACCTATCAGTATTGTCAATGTCATCTTCTTCAGCAGTATTTTATGGCAGCAGACTTTTGTCTCATCACTCTGATTATATTAGCTTCAGTGATTGTACTTTCACCTCATTACTGAAATAAAGTTAACATTAATGAGAGTCATGCAGCTAAACCTCTGCTCACCCCTCTGGAAATTTATTCTAATGATGAAAAGGAGATGCATGTGGATCTATTTAAAAGCAAGCTGGCTTTTTTCTCCACCCCCGCCTAGCTACATACCAAATTCAGTGTTAAATAAAGTCTCTTGTTATTAAGAGCTGATGATGCAGAAGAATCCAAATACATTATACAACATTAATAAGGACAAATGATATTGGTTAAACACTTATCTATGTGCTGGTCTGCTACAGAGTTCCTTTATGATCCAAATTTCTCTGTTGCTGCTGCTTCTGGAAAGGGTTTCTTGTGTCTGACTCTCACAATAAATTAATCATAAAGCACTTGGGGGTCCTAGGGGATATGCTAGGAAAGTTCAAGATATTATCAAGTGTAACAGTAATCACACCTATAAATGAGATAAAGCACAGAGAGAGGTGGAAATTGCTTATAGAAGATACAACAAGGCTTTGAGCTGAAAGAAGTAATACAATTTAGATAAGCAAAGTTAATGAGATAAAAGTACAAGATGCGTGTGCCAAGCAAAGAGGTTCATGAGATCTTCTGATCAGAATTTGGATTTGCAGTAAGAGCAGTTATTTTGCTGGTCACTGTTAGGGAAGCCTTATCAGTAGAGGTGGTTTATTTTGTTTGTTAGTGAAAGGTTGGATAATAAGAATTCACTTTTTATTTAATCTTCTTACAAGCAGCTACCATGACATGGCCTCAGACAGGACTAAGGCTACTGTCTGCTGTAGCAGCACAGGTTGTTACATCCTCTAAATCAACCTTATTGTTTGATGTTTTTCTTAAGTGTTACCACTTCATCTATGAAACTAGACTAAACCTGGTGTAGTTTAAGAGGTCCAAAATGATTCTTGCTAAAAGTTTGCATATATTTTGAAGATCTTTTATTTAAATAAAGCTCACCCTGTGAAATGTTGTGAGCAAACAAACCTCCTCTGTGTTCAAAGATGTAAAGGTATGGCTTACTAAAAATACCACTGGCCTGTACAGCATGTGAAGTGTCTTAGACCTCCTGTGTTCTAAAATGCTTGCTTTAGGCTTTCAAAGAAAAAAGTAGTTGAAGGCTCACCAAAGTGTGGTTGACTCAGAAGTGGGAGTGAAATATTACTGTAGTGATAATCATGCTTTGACCTATTTTGGATTCCGGGGTGTTGAAGTATTTTTCTGCCTTGAGCAGGTTTGTAATTTTAACCACAGAGTTCCCAAGGAAGAGTACGTTCACTTGTCACTAGAAGAGAAGCTTTCTAATAGGAAGACTGTTGAAGTTAGCCTTTTCAAATGTCAAAATCCTAACCGAAATAGATGAAGTTGAACAAAGATAACCCTTTACAGAGGCTGGTGAAATAATGTTATCACCCTGTGGCAGAGGGAGAAATTAAAACACTGTGTTTAGGAGGCAGCTTCTTCTCAGATGCAGCAGGAGTGGGCTGGGGCAAGCATCTAAAACTGGCCCCTGGATTGCTGCCCTGTGCTGCCTTCTGGAGATTTCTACCTTTTCCTTCTGAGATTGCTGTTGTGCCTGAAGATGGCACTGACTCATGTCTGTAGTCACAAACTGAGTATGCCAGGTTGAAATGTGCCTTATGAAATAATTCATGTTACGTTTAATTTAAGAGGTTTTTACAAGAGTCTGTCCTAAAGCAGCTTTTGTTGTAGATGCAGCCAAAATGAAACACTTTATAAGCAATGTGAACTAAATGATTTTCAGCTCACATTTTATGGTCATTTCTACTGCTTCTGCAAGCATGCTGGTTCAGAAATAGTCTCTCTCAGCTGCAGGTATTTACATCAGCTTCTTCTTTTTCCTTCATGTGCATGTCCCCTCTTCTCCCACCTGCTTCCCAGCTTGGCTTTTCCTCATCTTGGTGCCCAGGAAATGCCAGTGTCTAGTTGAATGAGCTCTGCTATAAATCAAAGTGTCATCACTTAGCTGGTAGAAGTGATTTAATTAATGCGTCATGCCATCCCCAGAGCCTCTTCCCACCTGACTACTAATCAACCTTCAGCAGCAGGAGGAAGCATAGCCCTTCTTGGAGTGTGCAGGCGAGACTGGAGGAAAGACAGTTAATTGCAGCTGCATGATCAGCATTGTCACTTGTCTCTAATCTCTTGTATGCTTCTTGAAATACTGCTGTCCTGGTCTCTTACAAGCCATGCTTAACTCCAGACAGACAGAGATGATCTAGTATCATATCAGCAATCACTTTCTGTCAGAAAATGTATTTGGCAGGTGACATTTTGGAAAGCACCCTATTGTGCCTATGAATATTGAAGCAAATTTCACAGCCCAACTACTCTTTTAGCTGGAATGACCAGTTTAAGCATGAACATTCCAATCTGCTGTGGATGCACTTCATAGGTGGTGGTGTGTAGTTAACCCTGCAGATCACTGAGCCAAACCTGGTTGTGCCAATGTGGAATTACAGGGCACATATTAGCAAGTGGTACCCGTTGTCAGCTGCTGAATAAATAATTGATGATTTTACCTTGGGCATATATGTATCAGAGTAATTTCTGTGCAAGCTGGAGCACTTTGTCCATTTCAGTTCAGTGGCTTCCACCACTCAGGGCAGGATCTGTGGCAAGGGAAGTATCAGCCTCCATCTATTGAATAACATGAGTGTAAGAAGAATTTAAGGAGTGTTGTATTGTGACTATTCATAGTTACATAGGTATCAAGATAAATATGGAAAATAGCGCTTGTGGGAAACTGTGTTTTCTAGTAGCTAGAATTGAAAACTGAGAGTCAGGATTCCTGCTTTCTAGGCTTGGCCACTTCATCTGGCACAAAGTTGCCAGATGACCATTGAGAAAGACACTCAGCTAGTTTTTATCTAGGTTTGCTTCAGCTGTTTGCTAGAGAAGGGTATACTGTACTTACAGGAAACACTCTCCTCTCTCTTTATATAACCACTGCTACTGAAGCAGATGTGCTTACACCACCTTCTCTGGAGATGAATGAAACTCACCAGTAAGATGAACAGCACTGCATCCAGGGTTGCTTCAGGGTCCACAGAATGGGATGATAATTACAGCCTTAATACTACAGGTATTATGGAGTACCTGGCTGCTTTTGGAGCCTAAGATGATGTTTTTGTGTGGCTTTTATGTGAGCTTCAGTGGGCTGTGGGAGATGAGCTTGACCCCACTAACTTTCAGGTGGGATAGAAACTGCCACAAGCTGTAGGATGCGTGAGCTGGGCCACATCATGTCACTTTCTGCATCCCACAGCACCTTATCATAGTGCCACATGGCCTGTATCCAGTGTACTCACAGCCTTTAGTCCTTCCTGGAAGAGCCTGCTACACAGTCAAGCCAAACACACTGCTCTAACCTGTTCCTCAACCTGTCTTGTGACAAACAATACAGATGAGTCAGCCACACACTCTGTGCGATGACACTAATTTGGTTCCATCTCTACGTCTCTGGGTGTTACAGGAGATGGGTGCCCTAAGCTGCAGCCTCAAGGTTGGGCGCTCTGTGATCTGACCAGGGTAGTTACCATTATGGTTAAGCAGCTGTTTCCTTTGTAAGTCCCTAATTTTGAGGGTTCATTACATGGGCATAAAAGTCCTCTCCAGGCAGAGATTTGGCAAACAGAGCCCAGCCAGGAGCTGTTTAATCGTTTGTTAGTTTGTTTATTTTTGCATCTGTTGGGCAATTCTTCTGGTATTTTGTATACAAGGCAGCAAAAGATACTGCTACAGCTGTTTTCAGTTGCTTACTAGTAAGGTCTTCAATGATCTTTATTTTGCTAAATCACTTACAATTTATTTGAGGAAATAAATGTATATCACTCTATTAATATGCAGTATTGAAATACCAGCTTTTCTGACACTTCTCTGATTTCCTTGTTTAATCCATGTGCTTTGTTTCACTTAATTTCCACAAACTCTGCTGCTCTTATGCTGTTTCAATTGGTTTATACTAGAATACTCTGTAGAGAAGTAGACAAAGGCTATGTTCACTGCATAGCTTTGCTGCTATTTTTATTCTTTCCCCATCTTTTGTTTGACAGAACTGAAAATCTGCAACCAAGCTGCATAAATCTCTCTCTTTTTGGTGATTTAAATGGAGAAGAACATTTAAGGTAGTGAAATTACTGTATTTTTATCCCAGTGCAATTTGTAACAGAGTTTGTGCCTACTGAGGAATTATTTTTCTAGGAAATGCTGTTAAATATAACATCTGTAAATCTGATCCCTGAAGGAAGCTGTGTCCTCAGGCTTTCTAAAATTCCACAACATCCCTTATTCCTACTGTTTAAACCACACCTGAGCTAATTTAAAAGCAAGATGCACTGATACCCATAGCAACCGATGCCAAATAAAACTGTCTGCTTTGTAGGATTTTGCTTAGGGCACAAGAGTGAATAGCTGGCCTTGTAAGGATGCTGCTGCAGGTGAGTGAATAGAGCCATTCTTTAGTAGACAGTTGGATACTAGTGAATCTTGTTGCTGGCAAGATGCTGTGCTTATAAGTGATACATCTGTGGTTTTTTCCTCTTAAGAAGCTTTGACAGTACCTGATCACTTCAATCTGAGTTGTCATCTGGCCAGTTTTTGTCTTGCATTGAAAAATATTGTAATGGATTCCTTCATGGAGGGAAAAGAAGCAGTGAGTATGTTTTAATCTCACGCTCCTAGTTCGTTTTAGCACTCTTAGCAGTCATATCTGTGTACCAAGCAGGTCACAGAATCAGGAAATATGTAATGTATTAGCTGTGCTGCCCTCCAAACTAGGAACATCATCTTTTGTGAGCCTGAACAATATCCTTAGACAAGATTGTACTTTCTTTCCAAGTGCTAGGTGCTGGGAAGAGGACAAGTTAGTAGTTCTTGTATGTCATTTCCCTCCCTCACTGCCTGTAGACAGGAACAGCAAGATTGGACTTGTGTGACCAGAAGACAGCATGTGAAGGAGTGCAGTTGTGGGGATGTGTGCCTCAGCCTCCTGTACGCTGCCAGACCTCTTCAGCTGTGTCTGGTCCTCCTCTGCTAACACCTCCTGAAAATGGGCTGTTCCATGGGAGAGCAAAGCGTGTGCTTTTAGAGCAGACCGACTAAATTCTGTTATTGCTAGCGTGACAAATACAGTGTTAGCCAGGAAGTTCAAAAGAACTTAGCAATTCATTTGTTTTCTGGAAAAATGTCTCATCAAAGCTTTCTATCCTTTTTTTTTTTTTTTTCCCCTCCCCAAAGAAAATTGCTTTTTGATGACATGAAAATGCTAGGAGGAAAAGTAAGTTTTGGTTTAAGAAACTGATTTCTGGGGGTAAAAAAATGGTAGCCTCAATTGAATTAAACCCTAACCTTTAGAATATTTGGCATTTTTTCCCTTCCATTTGTATGTGATAATTTTTCACTTACTCTGAATAAAACCCAAACATAACAGAATAAGTCCTTTCCAGTGAAAAAAAAAACCCAGATGAATGAATAATGTGCAGTTGGCTGGGGACTGGACTGGGAGCCTGGTGGGAAAGCTGCCTTTTTTGTGGGGCAAGGAGGAGAAGAGGGCTAATTTCCAAAGGTATCATAAATGCAGGGGTTTTATTTTCTTCAGTGTTGTGCCTCTCATTCTCATTTTTGTGTGTGTGTGTATTAAGTAGCTCTTGCTGAGCTCTGCATTGAGATGTGTCATTGTGATAAATCACTTTTACTGGAGATCATATTTTTCCTCCAAATGAAGCTGCCAGCAAGACACATTTTAGCAGTTGCAAGTAACTGCAACATTTTCTGTCACGTTTTCCCTCCCTCTCCTCAAAATATTATTCTATGAATTCTGACTAAATTCTTTGAAGACCATGTTTTCTAATGGGAAAAAGTAACAGAGGTGGCAATTAACAACTGTCAGCACTAGTCAAGGTTCTTTATACATGTAAGTAAATCTGGTTTTCTGCTACCTTGCTGATATTTGAGGAGTCCTAGGCCTGCTTATAGCATTATCCAATGAACCTCTTCAAAATCCCTATGAAACAGGGAACCACACAGAGGTTGAGTTGCCTAGGATCAAATACTGGACCCATGGTGTGGCTGTAAAGAATACTCAGGAGGTGTTATTTTGCTCTAGCCGTGTGAACTTGTGCCATCAGGTTCAGGTATCTGATGTCAAGGTCGTACAGTGTCTTCATGAAATCTACTATCTTTTAACAAATAGTTGTGCCATTTTGTTTTCACTGCAAAATCACAGAATCAAAGAATGGTTTGGGTTGGAAGGGACCTTAAAGCTCATCCAGTTCCAAGCCCCTACCACAGGCAGGGACCCCTTCCACTGGAGCAGCTTGCTCCAAGCACCCTGGCCTTGAGCACTGCCAGGGATGGGGCAGCCACAGCTTCTCTGGGCCATCACCCTGGGCCAGCGCCTCAGCACCCTCCCAGGGAACAGCTTCTGCCTCAGAGCTCAGCTCAGTCTCCCCTGTTGGGGCAGGTTCAAGCCATTGCCCTTGGCCTGGCCCTACAGGCCCTTGGCCCAAGCC